>JANHZU010002771.1:87290-100583 GCA_032468055.1 Acrochordus granulatus | reverse complement strand
AAGACAGGGAGGCCTGGCGTAATGTAGTCCATGGGGTCGCGAAAAGTCGGACACGACTGCGCGACTGAACAACAAATTTTCACTTTAATAATAATTTTGCAAAAAATACTTTAAAAGGTATCTTTAACTCGGTTCTCTGGCAGGGTAGGGATTTTATCTTTATAGATCAGTCTTAAATATTGATGCTGATGGTATTTGATCTTTTAAAAACAAGCTCTCAGTGTTTAAGTAAGGAATAAATAGGGGTCGGGTTCAAGACCAGCAGTTTCATCACTTGAATGTCCTTAAATGTCCCAATTTGGCCCTCTGATTCTCACATTAGCCTTTCTGGATGTTCAGAAGGATTTGATTTCCAAAAGCCAGAATATCTATCCAAGAAGTTCCCTTTGCTTCTGAGCATCCATGTCTACCACTTCTCTCCTTGTCTTCTGTCCTGCATTTACAGGATTAATTACAATTATTTTGGTTTTATTCTTAGATCATCAGGAACCAAAGCAGGGCACGTCTGGGCTCCTGAAGGATCCACAGCTTTCAAGTGTTTAATTTCAGCCAGGTTCTGTGCAGCTCTGCTAAGTAATATCTCTGACTGTGATGAAACTTTTAACTACTGGGAACCTGTGAGTATTGTCCTTGCCTTTGGTGATACATTTTATTGGCTTGCAGAAGGGTGAATGTTGAATCAGGCCTCTTTAATCACTGCTGGATTTAAAAGTCTCGAGTTGCTCTCAGCTGAATTCTCTGAAATAAGGTCACGGATCCATAGAGATTAGTTCCTTAGGACAAACTGTTGTACCAGATTCCCCCATTTCTTTTGATGACTTTGACAGACACTGGCTGAGCACTTAGGATTCTTCTTTGTATGCACGTACATGCTGTAAAATGTTGGAGTTTTCTGTCATTCATTTGTTTTTTAGATGCACTACCTCATTTATGGCAAAGGATTCCAGACGTGGGAATATTCTCCTGTTTATGCCATTCGCTCCTACGCGTACCTGTGGCTTCATGCTCTACCAGCCCTATTCCATGCTAGAGTTCTCCAAACAAACAAGGTAACCTGCTCATATTGGCTTCATCTTTGGGAAGGGGTGGAACAAGAGATTCACTCTGCTAAGACTTTAGTTTTTCTTCTCTTTTGTCTTCTTAGTTTCCAAGTCTGTTTTAAAAGCAGCTCAGATGCTTTTTAGGATATCTTATTCAGGGTACAGAAAGGGATTAAATGAGAGCTATCTTAGGTTAGGGTCTTTGGAAGGCACAAACTTGCAGAAGTAGTAAAATTGTCAAAAGAATTGCACACTTTCTTAAAAAGGCAACTGGACTTTTATTAGAAGATATAATTGGAAAATGTTTCATCTCTTATCCAAGAGAATTAATCAGTTCCATGTGAAAAAGAAGAAATAACTAAAAAAAATATATGTTTCTCAAAACAAGGGGGTGGTAGAATACAGGAAACACAGAAAGGTTCTCACATAGCAAGCTAAACAGAGTGAGCAATAAAGATTTAGAGAAAGATTTGCCTGAGGGATCAGCCCAATAACATGTCAGAGGCAACTGAAGGCAATTGAAATTTGGTTCCCTCCCTATTTTTTTTTCAATGTGACTACAAATCATGACCTGGATTAATGAGAATCTACAAAGACAAACTTGCAGAAGGCTGACTTTAGTCCAGTCCACAGGTACCTGTGTTGTGGGTTCTTTTTTAAATTGTAACCCAGTTAGATTGACCCAAAGTCAAGAGAGACACAAAACATTCCTGGACAGGTGGTTTCTTTATATCTCCTTATATGGTTGGGGAGACATTTTATTTTGTTAAACATATAAAAATGATATATGAGTGCTTTCTCTATTCTGTTCTATTGCTTTCTCTGTGCTATTACTACAGCAATTACTATTCTTAATATCATTACTATATTCTGTATTATTACTGTACAGTACAATATTCTATTACTTAAGCTCTATATTATTACTAATACAGGTGGCTCTCGACTTAGGACCATAATTGAGCCCACAATTTCACTCGTAAGAAATGATGGTTATAAAGCAGGTCTTCATCTGACCATACCTAATTGTATGACCTTTTTTGCAATAGTCATAAAATGAATGATGTGGTTGTTAAGTAAACACTATGGTTGTTAACTGAATCCATTATTTGCTATGAGCCAGGTTTTGCCAGAAACCAGAAATAAATGCTGTTTCCAGCAAAAATATAAATCACAGTCATGTGACTCCAGGGTACTGCAGAAGACTTAAAATATGGGTTGGTTGCCAGTTGACCAAAATGCAGTCATGTTACTCTGGGGGGGTGCACATCATAATTTGGGTTGCAAGTCCCATTATTTTATGGGTCTGTTGTAATTTTGAACAGTCATTGTAAGTCGAGGACTAGCTGTATGCATTCACATTGCTTTCTTAAGCCTGTTCTGTTCTAACTCCCCTCTTTCTGAGGTTTCTTCTTTTTCTGTCGATGGCCAGCAGGTAGAGCCCTTGCACCTTTTTTAAATCGTGCATTGGCCTGCTGGGCCCCTGTGCTTGGTTTCTTCTCTTTTCCTCCATCCACCCCTTCTGAAGGAACGACACCTGCTTTCCTTTGGCTGCTGCACCCTGCTGGCAGCTGCAGAGCTTCCAAAATGCACCTCTCCTCCTGTCTCCTCCCACACCTGTTTCAGGCTTGCAGCTTTATGAGCAGCTCTACCATGCCATGCTGGGGGAAAGGCTCATATGGGAGAGAGGAAAGCAGCACAGAGGCCTGCAATTTTGCTAAACAGCCTGCTTCTCTGCAACATGACGTACTTAACCCAGGTCGAACCATATTGTGATTTAGTCAACCTAACTGGATGTGCCTGACATACTGACACAACTGACATACTGAAAAAAAAGACTGGCAGGTTCCTTATTTTGTATATTGTGTGAACACAATTACTGTCTGTTTCTAGAAGCTGTGTAACTGGAGCTGTTCTTTCTAGGTCCTCATTTTCTACTTTCTGCGCTGCCTTCTGGCCTTCCTGAGCTGTGTTTGTGAGCTTTATTTTTATAAGTGAGTACCAGCAAGTGTCTCTTTGGTTACCATTGTGCACTTCATTGCTGTTGAGCCAGGTGCTGTCAGCAGTGGGGTGTTTCTCAGTCTGACATAACAACGGTTACAGCAAATTAATGTAGCAGAAATGCTGGTTCCAGGTGGTCTTCAAGCTTGGTGGGTTTCCAGCAGATGTTTCATTACCAAGCTAGGTCACCTCATCAGTGTCTGAGGGAGTGGAGTTTATGGGTTAGCAAGCAACTCGATATAAACAGCCAGGAAACAGCAGTACCTCATGCACTAATAACGGGGTACCTTGCTCACTTCCATTCTGTTTCACTTAGCCGTGGAGTCTTCCACAAGCATCACACGTGTTTTGTCTCTGAGCTACAAATGCATGATTTGGATGAAACATACATTCTGCTTACACAGAATACTTGGCCCTCTCTTTTCTAACCGCAGTTAGGTGAGTAACTCTCTTCTCTGTTTCCTCAGGGCAGTGTGCAGGAAATTTGGGCTTCACGTGAGCAGACTTATGCTGGCTTTCTTGATACTCAGTACTGGGATGTTCTGCTCTGCTGCTGGTAAGTTAAGAAAGGGTTTTTACAATCTTTTTTGCTACATTCATTCAGCAAGACATTACACGATCAGTTTGCATGCTTCCCTATTGACTTTGCTTGTCAGAGGCCAGCTGAGAAGGTTGCAATGGTAGTCACGTGACCTTGGGACACTGCAGCTATTATAATTGCGAGCCAACTCGTGGAATGCTGCAACGGTCATAAGTGCGAGGACCAGTCATAAATCAAGGAGTAGCTCTAAGGAAATGCTGATAGGCTTTTGATTTTGGAGAAAGAGGGAGACATGCTTATTGCCACTGATTCTCTGTAGTCTAAGAGGGAAAAGATGCACTTCTAATTTTTTCAGCCCATCCTTTTCATGCACAAATGTATGTGCTGAGTAAAATCCCTCTTTTCAGTTGCCTGCTCCTGACATGCACCAGACCCTGTCCTGTGATGTATCCTGTTGTGGCAGATGTGCTGGTGGCTTCCAACTGGTTTCCAGATGCTGACCTCTGTTTTGCTTGTTCTGCTTTTCAGCCTTCCTTCCTAGCAGCTTCTGCATGTACTGTACCGTCATTGCAATGACAGGGTGGTACATGGACCGAACTTCATTGGCAGTCGTGGGTGTGGCTGCAGGAGCCATTGTGGGTTGGCCTTTCAGTGCAGCGCTTGGGTAAGTGGGAGTCAGAAGGAGGGTGCTAGAAATCTTCAGAGTGGTAGAAGGTGAACAGCAGCCTCCAGAGCAGTGTTTCTCAACCTTGGTGACTTTAAGATGCATGGACCTTAACTCTCAGAATTCCCCAGCCAGCTTGCAGGTTTTCCTGCAGATGTTTCATTACCCAACTAGGTAACATCATTGGTGGTAGAAGGGAGTGGGGTCTGCTCTCTGTTATATACAAATGCCCTGTCAGTGCTGGTGGGAGTGTTCCTGGTGATCCTTTGATGTTGGAGTGAAGTGAGCAAGGTACCCCAATGATCTAAGCTGCTCCTGGAGGTAACAGACTTCAGAACCATCCAAAATTAATTAACTGCAGCAAGCACTTTCTATCTTGAGCCTTTCACACCTTTCCTAAGATTTCTCCAAGCTTCAGCCATTCATCAGCTTTGTTGTTTACTATTAGCTTGTTTGCCTAAGTTGGTAATTCCTTCATTGGGGTATTGTATTGAGCGAAAATAGTTTCCTGTCCTTTTCACTAATATGTCTCCTGGTCTTCCTTTGAGCAGAGTTCCCATTGCCTTTGACTTGTTGGTCCTGAAAAGACGATGGAAGAGTTTCTTGCAATGGTCTTTGGTGGCTCTTTTGGTGTTTCTGGTGAGTTTTCAAAATTGCAGTGGAGCAATTGGTTGGGGCCAGAAGAGAGAGAAGTTTTCATCATTGCTTTTGGTGGGCTTTGTCCTTGAAGACAAAAATGCCTCCACTAAGCTAAGCCACAGTTATGTGCTGTTCTGTATTTTCAACCTGGGAAATCCAAGCACTGGCATCATATTGTCCAAGGTGCAAGACTAAGCTCCGAACTGTGGTTTGTTTTTTCATAAAGGTGCCCATGGTGGCCATTGACAGCTACTACTATGGGAAGCTAGTGGTAGCGCCTCTCAACATCATCTTGTATAACGTTTTCACGCCACATGGGCCAGACCTTTACGGTGAGTCTATCTGCAAGCATGAGGAACATTTTGGGACAGTGGTGGGCTGATCATATGGTCCTTTTTCCTTCCCTCTACCCTTGTTTTAGGGCTCTGGCACCAGGCTTTATTTCCCATGTTGCTTTCAGAAATGGACTGGAAAGATTGCAAATGACAGTCATATGACCCCAGGGCATTGCAACCATTGTAAATACAGTACAGTGCAAAAGCCTTAGGCCACATTAGACTTCTTGTTTCAGCAGTACTGTAATGACCATATATAATTATGTCTCAGTCTCTTTATTAGAATACAACCAGAAAATAAGGAAATTTGTATGCATGATTCAAAAACAGGAAAAAGCAGAAAAGACAGCTTCCCTAGCCTAAAGTGACAAGTGTTTAGTACTACTGACTTTTGCCTGAAGAAGCCATTTTGTTCTGAAAACTGTTTGCTTAAATTTTATGTACATATTTCCTGAATGTTCTGTTTGAATCTTAATACAGAGACCAAAAAATAATTGTGGGTGGTCATTAAAACTTTGCCAAAACAAAGCGGGTGGTAGCCTAAGATTTTTGCACAGTACTATTGCCAAGTGCCCACATTTTGATTGCGTGACTGTGGGGATGCCATGATGGTTGCCTAACCTGTGTCTCCTTCCCCTCCTGCAGGCACAGAACCCTGGTCCTTTTATTTTGTCAATGGTTTTCTGAACTTCAATGTGGCCTTCATCCTGGCCTTGATGGCCTTGCCGTTGACCTCTCTGATGGAGAGCCTCTTGCAGAAGTTTCGTGGTGAGCATCACAGGCACAAGAGGACCTCTAACATCTGGGATAGTCCCTGGCCAGGCCCAGCCCAAGATCTGTAGCTGCCTCCAAATATATAGCTTGAACAGACCATTGGAGAAGCCCTCCGAACACAAAGTAACTTTTTCAACTTTCTGATCTCGGAAAGAGGCTGTTCTATCCCTTCCAAAACATTTTGAGGCCCTTTTGAGTGGTCGGAACAGCCCCTTTCAAACCTAAAGTCCTTGACTCAAATTTGAGGCCTTTTGCACTCCTCTGAACAGCCACATTTGGAGGAATGCATCGAGATGGTTGGATGGATCATGTATGAAAGGAAGCACAGAGGATGCTGGTCAGCATTTTCCAGCAGACTGTCAAGGCAGGGACTCCCCGTAATCAGTCACAGCCTTACTGGTCAAGCTGTCTTGAGTAACTCAAAGTCCCTTCTTAAGAGTTCAAGAGGGAACAAGATCCAAACTAGGTTAATATAATTCTTTGGCGACTATTAGAAAGTTGGCCAGAAATGGGTTAGTTGTCTACATTTTACATATACCAGTGTTTCTCAACGTCAGCAGCTTTTAAGATGTGTGAACTTTAATTCACAAAATTCCCCAGCCAACTGAAGTCCACAGATTTTCAAGTCGCTGAGGTTGAGAAAAAGATCACTCCTGCTTCCAAAGAGATCTAGAGTGTACCAGCTTTCCACACTTGGCAGAAGACATGTTTCATTCAGGCCTCCTGCCAGCCAGACCAACCCTGGAAGGAGAAGCCAAGGGGGCTGGTTCCTCTTTTTATTCTTCTCTCCACCAGCTTTTCTTGCCTGTCAGCAGCAGGCTTTACTCTCACCGTCGCTTTCTTTCCAACCAAGTATTTCTTTTTGAGCAACATTCCATTTTTCAATCTTCCTCTCTCCTCTCTGAGCAAATTGGAGCCAGTAGGATTATTTTCAAATCAGTGTTTTCCTACTTCCTTGGCAGGATGAGGCAGGGTGCTTTTCTTTCCTTGAAGGGAGAGAACAGGCCTTCTTGGGATGGAGGTTCAGAAACACACAAATTGATCGTTTATTTTTGGACTCAGAAGGTCAAAGGGAGGAAGAGGTTAGCCAAGCTTAGTAGGTAGCTGGCCTTCTGAAGATAGCTTCCTTATTTCTCCTTCTCAGTTTCTCATTCTTTCTGCCACTGAATCTGTGTTCTCTTTTGGTCTGTTCCTTCTTCCAGTCCAAAATCTGGGCCGCCCGTACTGGCTGACGCTGTCTCCCATGTATGTCTGGATCCTGATTTTCTTCAGCCAGCCCCACAAAGAGGAGAGGTTTCTATATCCCATCTACCCCTTGATTTGTCTCTGCGGAGCAGTGGGGCTCTCAGCCCTCCAGGTGCAGTTGGGGGGCAGAAACAAGGATGGGGCAGTGCACAAGAGAAGAGGAATGGAGGGTTTTTCCTAGTTGGCTTTACTCTTAAGCAGAGAATTGAGCTGTCTTCACCCACCTCCCCACCCCTTGACTCCAAGCTTGGCATGAGAGCTTTGAAACCACAAGGGCAGAAACAGTGCCTGACCTTTTATGAAATTGCCAGGAATAGAATTCCAGAAGATCTGTCTCTTCTGCTCAGCTCTTTGGCCTGATCAACCCTTATGCTTAGTTTTTAGCCAGGCAATTAATTAATTGATATAATGACAGTAGCAATTTTGGCATCTCCAGTCTAGTTTTAATTGCAGTGTACTTAAAGCTTCGCTTGTACAGTTGCATCCACTCTCTTAACCATCTCTGGTGGACCCTGATCCCAAAAGTTTGCCTTTGTGGCAACCCCAAAACTCAAGAGACTTTTTGCCCTCTTTCCTTGTGGAAACTGTTGGATTTTATTGCTGCTGCCTTTATAGATCCTGGATCGGCCACTTGAGGTTTCTTTCCTCTGACATCTTCATTTGGATTTTTGCTCATCCCCCCTGTTTTCTGAATGCAAATGATATTCACGTTTTTTTCCTTTCCAGAAATGTTACCACTTTATCTTCCAACGGTATCGTCTGGAGCATTACACCGTTTCCTCCAACTGGCTGGCACTGGGCACAGTGCTTGTCTTCGGCTTCCTCTCTTTCTCCCGCTCAGTGGCTTTATTCAGAGGTTGGTTTTGGCAAGGCAAGGAGGGATCCTTACCCCCAGAGCAATTAACCAGGAGACACTTTGCAGGGATCGGCTCCTCTTCCCCATCTCCTTATCCCCTGCAATGATCTGCCAAGTTACAACCAGATTGCTCAGAAAAGGCATCTCAGGGGCTAATGCAATGATAAATCACGCAACAATTATGATTTACTACTAGAGTTAATCTAACATGGCTTTCTGTTTTGACTTCTTATAGATTTTGGGGTGGAAAGGAGGGGGACCTAACCTGATCCCCCCCAAGCAACATTGTGTCCATAATTTTGGGGGGCTTATCATAGATGATGGCAGTGTTTTTCAGTCCAGTCTTGGCCACTTGAAGATAGATGGACTTCAACTCCCAGAATTCCCCAGCCAACATGCTTGGCCCGTAGTCCCAGCATGCTGGGTGGATCATTCTGAGAGTTAAAGCGCACCCATCTTCAATTGGTTGAAAAAAAAACTGCATTAGGACACATAGCCTGATCTTCCCAGATGTTGTGAGGATACCTCCTCAAGCTCCCCAGCCAGCTTGGGGCCTTTGGGGAATTCTGGGACTTGCTGCCTCGACACATCTGGGTGGAGAAGCTGTTTGAGGGGGACACTGGCTAGATTTCAAAGGGTTGCCAGATATTTCAGCCAAAGTAGGAGCAACTAGCTTTTCTCATTCCTTTTTCCATTTGCTGCTTTTCATGCCCAGGTTACCATGGGCCTCTGGATCTGTATCCAGAGTTCCACAGAATTGCCACTGATCCCATAATCCACACCGTGCCTGAAGGGAGGCCAGTCCACGTTTGTGTTGGGAAGGAGTGGCACCGGTTTCCTAGCAGCTTCCTCCTCCCGGAGAAGTAGGTTCCTGGCCTGGTTCTGCCTGGGGACACGTGGGGCACCCCTTGTGCCAGCAATAAGGGGACCCTGCTTGTGCCATAAAGCAGGGACGGCTTGCCCCACATGGCAAGGGTGCATCTCCTCAGTCTGTATCTGTCAAGTTTGTTGCCTGCCTTCACCTTTTGCTTGCTCACAAAAAGCCAGGAATGTAATTTAAAAATGTCTCCATCTTCTCCCCACAGTTGGCAGCTTCAGTTCATTGCCTCCGAATTCCGGGGCCAGTTGCCCAAACCATTTGCCAAGGGCCCAGCGGCTACCCGCATCATTCCCACAAACATGAATGATCAAAACAAAGAAGAACCTTCCAGATACGTGAGTGGGAGAGCCTCCTTTTAATCTACACCTGTTTCTTGCAGCACAACGTTGCCCTGCCCCTCTGCAAAAGTGAGGCCAAATCCTGCAGTTAGACCAATGGCCTCCATTCTTCTCTGTATGTTTAGAGCATGCAGTGAATCTGGATTGCTGAATGTTTCTTTCTGCGTGCTGAGAACTGATTCCTTGGGGCTCAGAAAGTTTATCTGCTATAACCTTTTGTTTCTTATTAAACTCCCAAATCATACCCTTTGAAAATTGGGGAGCTGCTGTTACTCAGTTTTGATGGGGGGCTATGAAAGCTGCAGAATTGGAATTGAAAGGTAGCCTGTAACCCACCCCCATTTTGCTTTAAAGGAAAAGTCACAACTCTTCCTTTCTTCTTGACTTTTATGCAAGTTTTGATCCTGGTTGAGAAAGAAAACCCACCAGTTTTTAGAGGGAGCTTTCTCCCTCACTGGAGCTAAATTCAGGGATGCTTCTATGCAGGGATTCCTAAAAAGTAAATCATCCCAAGTGCGCCATAGTCTTCCATCTGTACCAATAGAAGATAATATTTGTAGCTCAGAATTGAATTGTGGGGTCCTTGGTGCTCTTTGAGCTTGGCTGTTTTCTTGCATTGCAAACATTTTATTACCCAACTAGATAACATCATCAGTGCTAGAAGAGAAAAAGCAAACCTTACTCCCTTCTAGCACTGATGATGTTACCTAGTGGAGTAATGAAACATCTGCAAGAAAACAGACTTCCAGCTATTTCTCTTACATGGTCAGGCCCAGCAACTCTGCTTCCTGCTACCCAGGAAATTTGCTAAGAGGGGCCAGACCAGCATCCTGCCTGAAGCCAAAAGATCCTCATCTCATCAATGCCCTCTTCTCCTGCAGTTTGACATTTCCAAATGCCATTACCTGGTGGATCTCGACAGCCCTGACGAAGCCCCCCGGGAGCCTAGGTACACAGCTAACAAGGAGGAGTGGATCACAATTGCTTACAAGCCCTTCTTGGATAGTTCAAGGTAAGAGGCCAAGGCATACTGGCAGTGCAGGAAAACCTCAACTCTTTGTGAGAGAGAACACCTTGGGTGCCAGTTTGGGTAACTGGATGGTGTCATGTCAAACCAGTTGCCATCTTTGAGCCAAGAAGGTTTGGGCTTCTGGTGGGAGATGAGGTTGCAGGTCATCAGCAGTGATTTCTCTCTCTCCCCCCACCCACTCCTGCCAAGTGAGTTTTTGGGGCCTGAAGTTCACCCCACTCCACTTAGTCTTTGGTCATTTTTTCCCCTTGCCAGAGGGGAGAGGGGAGCCACAAGCTAGCTCCTACAGGGGTCCTGGAAAAAATCACCAGACGTAGGAGCCATCTGGAGCAGAAGGAGGAGAGGATGGCTTGGAGATGCCAGCCTCTTTCTCTTATTCCAAGCCTCAAGGGAGTGGTGGCAGCAGCCTTCCCAGGGGCTCTTTCAAAGTGTCTGGGTTCCCCACGCATTGTAGAGCAAGATGCAAAAGGCGCAGGTGGTGGAGAACGGCGTCCTTTGTACCAAAAGAAGTCTAATTGCTGAATGAGGGGGTGGATGTGAGAAGCAGGCAGGGTGAGAATTCCCCCAAGGGGAGAGCAGTGGGAGGAGCAGTCAAATTCCCTGCAGGGGAAACCATAGCAAAGTGTCTCTTCGCCTCACCTGTCGCTCCACAGGGCCAATGGCGTTTATCAGCTGGTGCCTGTCCTTTGCAGCCCTGTTTAAAGATGCTGCAAATGGCTCCTGCTGGAATGACAGGTGTGTGGCACAAGAGACTATTTCAGGTATTTAGCCTTGCTGCCACTGAAAAGTCCCCCACGCTCTAATTCAGGAAGACCTCTAAACTAGAACTGAGGGAGATGGCACTCTGCATGTGCTCCATTGAACGTTTGGTATGTCCTAGAGGAGAGAGAATGTGTCTGGATTTGGTTCAAGTCAAGTCCCCAAGACCTCCTTCCCTCTCTTTCTACCTCTGGGAGTTGATGGGAGGATCGTAGTGGAATTCCTCTTCGGGGGCTCCTGCTTTAGCAGAGCGAGAGCACAGGTGGACCCCTACCTCCCCCTACAAGCTCTGGCTGCTAAAGAAAGAGTGAAGGAAAGCGAGAACAGCCCTCTTACTGACCATGGGCTGCTTTCAGAGGCTGGAAAATGGCCAGCGTAGCAGTATCCCAAGGCTAATTGCAAGCCAGGCCAACGTTGCTGTGAGCAGCCGGCTGGCTGGTTATGTTAGGAACCTGCCCAGCCCTCCCCAGGTGAGACACCTGCTAAAAGCCTGAATGTCCTGCAGGCTTTGTTCAAACCAGTCAGCAGGCTGGCTGCAGCCACTGTACAAATGGCCGATGGAGGTCAAGAGTTTCCCACCTGAGGGCTTGATATGAACTGTGTTAGGGCAGTGAGAGGCCCACATGGCATAGCTTCTGAGTTCTCCAATTATGTTGTGGTGAAATTTGTTGCTGTGGATTAGAGAAGAAAGGAAAAAAAGTAAAGTCAAAGGAAAGGAAGAGGAGACAGAGAAGGAAAGGGAAGCGGGGGGAGGGAGGGAGCAGCTAGAGGAATGTGCAGAAGGAGAATGCCCTCCCCCCCAATCCACTGCCTGGCCCTTTGTCCTTCTCGCATGGGCTGCTTGGGGAAACCAAATTCCTCCGCCTGCTGGATTCTTGCCGGCTGAACCAGGAGCTTCTGGGACGCCAAAGTCCCTGGTTGACGTCAGCAAGAGCTGAGAGCTGCAGCAATACTCACTTGGCACTGATAAATGGTGCTCTAATTGAATTAGAGAACACGAATTTTGGTGCCTGGCAGCAGCTTTCTCTAAGCCCTTGACTCCAGTGATGGCTTAGGGCTCTGACTCTGCAGCAGGAAGAACAGAAAGGAATTGGGATCCCAGCTGAGGCTTTGGGGCATGGGCCAGCATTCTCACATGCCACATCCCCCCCTCCAATATTCTTTTCCCCTGTTCTTTCAGGGCTCAGCAGCCGCCCTCCATCTCAAGCCCATGTCCAACCTTGGCTGATGCGCTTGGCAAATCCCGGAGAGCTTTCTCCCTTTCCAGCCAAAGTCGACCCCCTAGATTTGAGCAGGGATGTGTGGTTTTGCCTTGAAGTGGTGTGACAAGGGACATGAGGTGTGCTTGTGAACCCAATAAAATGAGTCCCAGGCAGGGCCAAAACCAAAAGCTTTGACGGAATTAAATTCAGTGTCACTGAAATGTGGCTCATATGATTTCTCTCCAGATATTTAATCATCTTCCCGGTCATTAAAATAGTATTTGGAGATAGTCTGTGAAGGCACCAAAAGGGACTCCATCCAAGGCTTTCAAGGGAGCTTAAGTGTTGATTTTAAGACCATCTTGTCCTCTTCTAGGTCCTCAAGGATGTTTCGAGCTTTTTACATTCCTTTCCTCTCAGACCAACACACAAAATACATGAACTACACTATACTAAAGCCTCGGCGGGTGAAGCTTGGCCAGAAGAAATCCAGGAGCTAAAGGCTTCCAAGACAGAAGAAGATCAAAGCCAGCTGCTTCTTCAGGTTTCTTGTTTCTCTCCCCAGTTTTGCAAGTTTGGCCTAAAAGGGCCCGGAAGGGAAAAAAAAGAACAAAAACCTGCTGTGTTGTGATGGTTTCCTATTTTTTGGCTGGCTGTTTGGCAAGACTTGGAGGAAATCTGATGGTTCCTTTTCAGAAACACCTCCAGGAAAATATTTACAAGGTGCTTTTCATTCTGGTGAAGGAAGCCACAGGAGCAGGCTAGATTCCTGGCTGCAGAGCCAAATACTCCCTGCCCTGGAGCAAATACCTTTGGCTGATGTTTTGAGAGGCCTTGTGAGGTCACAGCAAGAGCACTGTGCAAAAGAACAAGGCTCCTGATGCATCTTGCATAGTGGGAGGAGGAAGGGGTGTCCTCAGCTCAGCCTGAGCCGAAATAATTTGCACTTTCAGAAATTGTGCTATGCTGCCATTCAGCAAAATGTGATTTGT
>JANHZU010002771.1:67388-87226 GCA_032468055.1 Acrochordus granulatus | reverse complement strand
TAATGTTCTGTTTTTCAAAAGTGCCACCATCTCTCTTGTCCGCTCCTGCAAAAGACACCTTTTTAGAATTTCCTTTTGGACTCTTCACTGGCTTCTGGATTGGTCCAGAAACATCTGGCCTGATTGTGTTTCTAGATTTGTAAGAGGACAGGGAAGGGGCATCCAATGCTGATTGCTCCCCACTGTTGGCTGTGAAATACCATTTCATTCCATCCCACCCTGTCATGAGTCTGTAAGTTTAGCGTTGATTAAAAAAGAAAATTGGCCTTGGACGTCTCGCTTGTGGCTTTTTTCCAGAAAGGAAACAAGCCAGGCTGGGGCTCTCTGGCTTTCTCCCCAGCCCGTTTAACAGATGGCACATTGCACAGTTATGTGTAGACCTGACAGAAACACAGTTGACATTGTGCAAGAAATGAAACAATGGTGCTTTATTCCACAATGGGAAAATGCTGCTTGCAAGGTGCCAGGGGGAGTAGATGTGAAGTCTATTTGGGTCGTCCCTAGGGCTGGGAGGAGGGAGTTTTACGTCTGTCTGAAATGGTGCTGCCTTCTTTAAAACTTGCAAATAGGTTTCCTCGAGTGCAGAGATCTGCAGCCTGAGGACTCATGTTGCCCCCAGACATTGAGGGAATAGTCAAAAATTGCTACCTAATTATGAATAAATATAATTAATTATGACATAATTATTAATAAATATATCAGAGGAGATTATTAAATGTACAATTGGACGGACCCTATCAATGTAGTCTTATAATGCAATCAAGCTTTTCTCCAATTTGGTTGTAATCCTGGCTCCGGAAAGGATATTTTTAGGTACAGTGACCACCTCACTGTTAAGAAGCCCTTGAAATTCCTAAAGCTTTTCTTTTCTTCCCCCCTTTGCAAGGATGAGGCCATTTTATGCTCAATTTTGTCATTCTAAGGGCCTCTTTTTTTCTAATTTAACCCCACATTTGCAGCCTAGGATAAAAATCCCTGGAAAGAGCGGGAAGTGCCACGTGCGCATCCCTTTGATGTCCTGCTGATCTCAGCTGGCCCCAAAAGTGAATTTCACTCATGTCTGGCTGGGGTGGGGAGGATGCATATTTGGAAAACACAGAGGGGGCAAAGGCAAAATTGGTGCACGTTTTCATTGGACAGAAAGTTAATAACTGCACTCTGGGGAGTTGCCCGCTTGACAAGTGGCTGATGGAGTTGGATCAACCTGTCCCCACTGACAAGATGGCGGGTTTTCCATTTTCACTTGCTACCAGTCACCAAGCGCTGTTCCTGTGCCCAGAGGAGCAGCACCTGAAAGTCTTCCAACAAGCAAGAAGTTGGCACCTGCTAATGGATTTGCTGTTGGTTCTGCCAGGTGTTTTAATCAGAAATGTGCATTAGAGCAGTGTTTCACAACCTCAGCAACTCGGCTGTGTGGACTTCAATTTCCAGAACTCCAAAGCTGGCTGGGGAACTCTGGGAGTTGAGGTCCACACAGCGGAAAGTCGCTGAGGTTGAGAAAGGCAGCCCGAGAGTGAGCCGATCTTGAACGGCCCGCTGCTCTTGTTGCCTGCATCCCACCACGTCCTGCGTGCCTTTGCAGTTTGCATGAAAAGCTTTTCTGCAGAGCCCCCAAAATCCTGGGCTAAAGTCTGGGATCTCTTCCCTGCCTCTCCCCCTCTTCCAAATTGCTTTGCAAGTCTGCCAGCTGAAAAGCTATGGGCAGAGGGGTGTGGGGTCACAAATCACAACATCTTGAACCGATTTTCTGGTGACTGGAGTGACCCAGTGGCTTATGTAATGACAGCATGAATCACATCCTGAAGCTTGAAACTATTATTAGATTAAGAAACGGCTGCTATGAATCCAATTTTTCCCCCTTTTTGGCCCTAGCTCTTGACTGGCCATGGTTGGATCTCTGGTCTTCTGAAAACAGGCAGATAATTATCTTCCACAGCTGCTGCTATGGCTCCACCAACACGGTTGGAATGCAAGCCCCTCTATGGTCGCCAGCATGGGCATCAGCTGATTTTGTTGGTTTCCCATAAAAATTGGGCCATGCACCACGCAAACAGGTCAGGCAAAGACAGCCCAACCTCTTGGCAAGACAGCTCTCCAATAGTTCCTCTCTGGGGACGAGGCACGGGCCTCTTCTTTGCTGGCAACTTTTCTGGTGACTCCAAGGATGCCGCTGACTCCATCAAGAAGGAAGATCAGATGCTTCAAAAGCTGCTTGTGGGATTTCAGCAAAGAGGTCCCTCCACCTTGTGCTTGCTTGGCTTTCTCTGGCTCACCAAGGATGGCCCTTCCACTTGAGAGTCCAACCCCACAAAGCGAGGAGGAGGCCAGACCAGGCAAAGCCCTGGCACGCAAGAGGTCAGCGGAAGATCAACCTTTCAGGCTAATTAAGCCATTTCTGCAGCGTTTGACCTCAATGACCACTTCTGCCTGCTGGGGTGAAATTTGCTCAGCCAAACACAACGCAGGGAGGAATATTACGGAGGCCAGAGTGCTCTAGAAGAAGAGATCAAACATCAGCAAGGTGGATGGACACCATCACAGCAGTGATGGGGCATCCCTGGAAACCCTCAAGGACCAGGTTGGGGCAGATCCTCCTGGAGAAAGCCTCTGTGGTTGGTTGGACACTGACTTGACAGCACGCAAATCAGAGATTTCTAGCAGCTCAGTTGGGTTCTTCACAGACTCTTCTGTGGCTGCTGGGCAAGATTCTTATTTTCATAAAAGATCAAGAGCTTATTTCCTGAGGTCCTGCTGAAACGTTCTCCTGTCTTCATCAAAGCTGTGGAATAACCCTATTTAGGGAAGCTGGAGGATGTCACAATATTTCTGGGACGGGCCCACTGGACCAACTTGAGGGTTCATGTTTGAATATTCTTTTATATCGCGATAAAAATCAATTTCTGGCACATACAGGAAAAATATAAGTCAAGAAGGAAGGAAGTCAAATTCTGTCTACAAATTACTTGATGTCTACAGAGTTCACATCTCAGGAGAGGAATTCCTAAAACTTCACTCTCACACGGCAGAATTTGGGTGAGTGGCGGATAAATGTCAGAACCCTGCCCCTTTGTACATTGGCTTTGCAGAAAATGTAGACAATTTATCCCTTCCAGCAGTGCCTTGCAAAGAGAAAGCCACCCCATAATATCAACCTGATACTAAATATTGGATATTTGGGGATGAGTTTCCATGTTTACCAGCCCTAGTTGGAAGGACGCAACTGATGAAAGAAATGCTTGCAGGAACATTCCTAGCTGTGGAATTCTACTACTGTTATTCACTCTGGAGCGCTGTGAATACAAACAGTATTTAACAGTCAAGATCAGCATTTACAACATCAGAGGGAGCCTTCATTTTTTCATTACTGTACAAGGAGATATTTAAGATAAAAACAAATTTTACTGGTGAAGTGGGAGCATGCACAATTTAGGGCTTGGCTCATCTCATGGGATTGTTTTTATTAGATTGTTTTAAAGAGAAGGGAAATCCTAAATAGCTTGCAACATTTATTATGTGTGGCAGGCCACAGCCAAGCGCATTCATTAACCATGGGGAACTAAACATGGGAAAAATGTTTTGTCAAATGCATGACTCCTTACCCACCTCCGGAGGACAAGTGGATGTGCGCAAAGTACCATTTTCTGCAGAAAGATAATTTCCAACAACCTCAGTGCATTTGTTCCAAATGTACCAACGTGGAGGTCTTAAGAAAGTCATTTCTAATTCCTTCATAAACAAACCACAAGCAAGATCCAGAGTGCAGGGCTGGTCTCCAGCAAGCAGAATCGCCCTCAAAACAAGCTCAAGCCAAACAAAATAAAAAGTACTGTAGAAACACTAACGGCTTGCTCAGAACAGCAAATATTGATGGATTAATCTCTAACGCTTTTCCCATGTCCTCAGCTTTTGAAGGCGGGCTTCTGGCAGAGGCAACCCAACTGCTTTGGGAGGATGGAATGTCTCTGGACGAAGTGTAGGAGAGAAATGGTTACTTAGGCTAGTAGAGCCTTGAGTTGTTAACATTAGGTTATAAATCAGGGTCCTTGGTGTAATTTAAAGGGCTGTCTTGGACACAGAAAGTCTAACATAGTTTGGTACAGACGTTCCTCTAAGACTATCTTCTCTAGAAGAGCCAACCTGGCCAATACGGTCATCCCAAGGAAATAGCTTATGTTGCTTCACTTCCATCACAAGGTCTGGAGAAGAGGGTCTCCATGAAGACCCCTATGCTCTGGAGCTGCCCTACCTGGGAGTTTGACTTGTTCCCACACAAATGGTCTTCTGCAACCAGGTCAAGACCTTAAAGACTCTTTCAGCTTAGAGGACACCCATCTGGTGAAGGTTCTTCTCATCCACCATTATAATTTTCAGAGGATGCTGCATGTTGGTCGGTTTCCAATTCCAAATGGCTACTCGTTGAAGTGAGGATGCTTTTTCTTTGCCATGGGTGCTTTGGAGCTGCCAAGAATCTTGATTGCAGCAGGACAGAGCTGTGTTTCTCAATCGTGGCAACTTCAAGATGGGCGGACTTCAACTCCCAGAACTCCAGCATCCTGCAGGAGGCTCGCCTTCGCTGTTGAAGGGGAAGAGGCCAGCCATGTCAGTATCAGGTTTTTCTTCTGCTTCCCGGGCTGGAGGAAAGCTGGCTCCGTGCCACTTGGCCCCGGAGAAGGATGCTTCCTAAGAGAGGATGGTAAAGCAAATGGAAGGTCG
Source organism: Acrochordus granulatus (assembly GCA_032468055.1). Classification (NCBI taxonomy): domain Eukaryota; kingdom Metazoa; phylum Chordata; class Lepidosauria; order Squamata; family Acrochordidae; genus Acrochordus; species Acrochordus granulatus. Next base: position 82,513 of record JANHZU010002771.1, on the reverse strand, counting down.
ATGATCTTCTGGTGTAAATCCTGTGCAAAGGAATCCCTGAAGAAAAAACCCTGGCAAGCTCCGGATGGTTGTTTTCATCCATTTCACCCCCAGCCACTGCTGGTTCTCTTCCTTCTTTGCACCTCTGTGGAAAAGCACACCATTCCTGCGAGGGTCCTAGCTGAATGCCCCCGCCCCTTATGTCCCTCCAACCAAAATGAAACCTTGAATAGCCCTCAAGGAGTGTTGCTGAGAATTGCCCAGCTTCCCCGTCCTTGGGGTAGGGAGCTGGACTCATGTCTGCAGTGTCTAGTTTTATTCTTTAAAACCACCCTGTTGGTTAGTAGCACTCTGCACATCTTTTTCACAATCCTCTTGGTGCCCCCACCCCTTCTTTTCCTCTTCAAAATAACATCAGAGGTTTGAGGCCACCCTTTTGCACTGTTTATCGGGGACGTTTTCAAAAAAGGGAAGGCAGGAAAAAAAATCAGGAACTGGATGGCTGGCACAGAAACAGGAATTAAGAAATGGAAAAGGGAAGAAAAGTGTGTACACACTTTGTACACACACAGAGAGCTCACCCTTTCCTGAATCTCATGTGCAACTCTTAATGCTTTCCATGTGGTGCCACAATCAATTCCCCCTGATAACAGCCAGAAAACAGCCAGCCCAGCTCTGCTGGCTGCTTACCAAAAATGTGCTTGTTTTTGAGAAAAATGTTAACAAACCCAGAGTGGATAGGTTTGGACTTTGAATTAGAAGGAAAAATAAATAGTTGATAATGAAAGTGGACAGAGCCTTTGGCAGGCATCAGCAGAGAGTCAAGGCAGGGGAGACTGTCCAAATATTTTGCACCCCCAATTAGGCTGTTCCCCCCTCTTTGGGGAGGGTTTTTTCTCCCTTGTGGTGACTTCTGGCCACAGAACAGAACCACAGCAGTTTCGGAAATGTTTAAATACCAGGCTTCCCTCAAAGATCCTGGGAAATTCATGTGCTCTGGAAGTTTGGCTAGCAGAGGAACAGTGCCAATTTTTGTAGCATCTTCTGGAGTGGGGGGGCGCATCTCCCTGCTTGGAGGAAGAGAGCGAGGGGCCCATTTCTCCGATGCAGAGAGGGGCTCCTTTTGCGCCAGCATCACGTCCTTTGATCTCCCAAGTGGGGAGAGCTAAAAGACAGGAAGGACTCGTTTTTGGATGTTTTTTGAGGAGGGACATCAGCAGAGGGTTTAGCACCTGCTTCAACCTTAGCTGGAGTGCGCAAACTTGGATAGCCCACCGGGACCAAGGACTGTCCCTCTCCAAGCAGCCAAGCCCCACCAGCCTGAAGGAAAACCCCCAGAGGACGACTGGCAGCTGATGCTGGTCTCCTTTCAAGCCAGGATGGAAAAAGCAGTGTTGGTGCACATTTGGAGCATTTGTTTGTCCAGATTTCCACAGGCCCTGCCACAGGATTCTCGGGGGGGCACCTGGTTTCCATGGCTACTGCTGCTGCTGTCACTCTTGCTCAGCAGTCTGGACCGCTCCATGCTCGAGGCCAGCACACGCGCACGCAGGAAAACAGAGAAAGCAGCCCCAGCAGTTCCCCCGGGCAGCCTGCTGAACTCCGTGCCTCCAATGCTCCAGGGGGGAAGGCAGGCAGCAACTCTAGTCCTGCGGCGGATTGATGGACTCCGCAATCCATAGCAAAGAGCTGTGGCCATTTTGCAGGTGGAAGACTGAAGTTGCAAGATCCTGGCTGACCCTCGTATGTCCCCCTCCCCGATTCTCTTTTGCCCCAGGGGAACTGCATTTTCCACCCCCTGGAGAAAATGAAAAGAGGTTCAGCAGTTTGCATCCAGCTGACACTGGGTGCAAATTCTGTGTCACGACGACCCTAGGAGATGGCAGATAGGTTGGGCTCTGCAGTTTGGGCAGGAGGCCAGAGGCAGAACTTGAACCCATGTCCCTCAGGACATCCACCCTGCAGGGATGTGACTGCTGCCCTGCCTTGGCTTGCAACGCAGCAGGCAAGATGAGGTTGATGAATTATTCATGCTAATCAATGTGTGGCTGCCTTTCCTGCATGTGTGGGGGGTGGCAGCCTCCCCTCCTCCAGGTGATTGTGGGCACCCATCTCCTTGGTACTGTTGCCATGCCAACGTATCTACCTGGGCAACTGCCACTTGTTGAGCCTGAATTAGCAGCACTGCACAGTGGCGGTGGCAGCCGCTGGAGGAAGCTGGAAGGGCGCCCAGCAGGGCTGTTCGGTGCCGGCGACGTGGGGCTGGCACTTGGCTTAGATCCTCCAGATTAAGGGTTTTTCTTATCTCGAAATTTTTGGGTGCCCGGAAAGGGTGCAGTGAGAGAGACACGCAGGCTCTGAGCCTGGGGAAAAACCGCAGAGGTTCCCCAGCATTTCTCTGTGGGAAGTCCAAGCAGTGCGTCTGGTCCCTGCCAGCCGCCCGCCCTGGCAAGGCCTTGGGAAAGGGTCTGCTCCAGCCCACCTCCCCCCAGCAAGCCACCCTCGGCTTCCTTGCTTGAAAAGGCCGGCCGGCTTGTTGCAACACACAGCAAAGCAACAACTGCCCCCGGAAAAAGGGAAACGTCAGCGCTTGCCAAATCCACACATTCTGCCACTTGCACATCCACACAGCCCCTCCCCCCTCCCTTGCAGCACAAGCGCGCCATTTCTGCTTCGTGCTGCTAATTCGGTTCCTGGAGGCGGGGGCTGGCTCGCAGTCCCTCACGTGCAAAACCACAACCCGGGTCTTCCAAGCACAGGCGAAGCTGAGAGCAGCGGCACAGCCAGGCGGGACTTTGTGCAATGGGAGCTCAGCTGCTGGTGCCGCTAAGCTTCCCTTCCGCACCCGGCCTGTTTCTGAACTTGTGTGCGGGTGTGCATGCGTGCGCTTGTGTGCCTCGACTCCTCCTGAACAAGGCCAGTGTTTTGCCCTTGCTTTCTCCCTGGGGCTGAGAGGCACAGAGCTGCCCTTGGGCCTGTGGCGGGACTAACGCATGCTCTCGACAAGCCGCCTTGCTTTCCAGCCTGGAGACCCCCACCCGGCGCTTCCCAACCTTGGCAGCTTTTAAGAGGTGTGGACTTCAGTTCTCCCCGTTTTAAAAAGCCCCGCTGCCACGTGTTTTTCCAAGTGGACTGAGGATCCCATACTGCTTAGATGGCATGCCGTTCTGGGGAATGGGACTGCTGGCTAGGCAGCGTTTTTTAGCCTTGGCAGCTTGAAGAGGGGCGGGCAGTTCTGGGAGTTGAACTCCACCCGTCTTCAAGTTGCCACGGCTGAAAAACACTGCTTTAACCGCTGCATCACATTTACTCTTTGCAGTTTGTCCCATTTATTCTGCAGTACAGAAGACTGACAGAGACTTTTCCAGCTGCAGGTGAGATGCCCCTAAATACCTCCCGTCTTAAAGCACACCATGTTCCGAGGAACTTGCTCGGCATCTTAACCTGTGCAACCCGTTTGCAATCTCAAAATACCAAGCAAACTGAATTTCTATCCTCAGGAAAGAGAGGTAAGAGAAACCGGTACGTTACTTGTGCGCATTCGGTGCTGCTCGCGGTCTGCAATAGTCCTTGGGGTAGAAATCAAAGTTGACAAGGGATAAATTGCGCAGGGAAGCGTCGCTTTGGGCTGGATGAAAGTTGCAACCTGCTATCGGCAATCTCAGCCTGTAGCATCCAAGGACAACAGTGAGGAAGGAATGGAAATTGAAGGCTACCTGCTCTTCGGAGTGACAGCTGAGGTCCGTCCCACTCATTCGGCTTCCGATAGAAAATAATGTACTATTTAACTTTACTGATCCTCTGTGCTGCACGGGCCAAAGTACTCCGAGAGCACCAAGCTTTGACCAAGTGGAACATGTCTGGAAGACAGCAAACTGGATAAGGAGTTGGGAAAGAAAACTTATGAGGAACAGTTGGAAGCAGCAGGTATACAGGTAGTCCTCGTTTTGCGAAAACTGAGATTGGTGACTTGGTCATTAAGCAAAGTGGTCGCTAAGTGAGCCAGCAATTGTGCATACGACCTTCAGCTTTCTTGATCCATAAAGCTTGTCCGTGCGAGGATTGATCGCAAAGTTACTTTTTCATCACTGTCATAACTGCAAACAGTTGCTAAACAAGGACTATCTGCATTTCGCCTAGAGGAAAGAATACTTCGGAGAGACATAACAAGTTTTTTAAAAATCTGAAAGGCTGTCAAGGGAGAAAACAGGCCAAAATTGTCCAGAGCTGCTCCCCAATACAGCCCAAGAAGCCATTACAAGGAAGTTGATTTGGATTAGGCGCTGGCTGGATGGCCATCGGTCAGGGATACTAACAAAGGCTCCCTGCATTCTCAGGGATTGGAGGTCCAGACCTTCTGTTTACGAAACAAGGCCCTTCTTCGTTCGTACAAAATGTGATCGAGCCCTCAAAGGAAATCTGCTCAGAGGATCTCCTGACCCTCCCGAGTCACGGCCTTCACCAGCGGAGACGGCTGGGATCCAACCAGGGACCCGCTGTTGCTGCCCGGCCTTCAATTTATCACTACACCTGCCTTTCTGAGCAGTTTTCTGAGGATCCTCAGGAAAAAGTTGATGATGCACAAAAAAAGGAGCTGATGCCACTGGAGCTCACCAAAAATTTAAAAAACAGAAGGTCCAGGTTCTTTATTTTGCATTAATACATTGCAATTGCTTTGACAGAGTCCAGCATGTAAATACTACAGAGGGATGCACCCAAAGAGGTTTTTGCAACCTTAGTGCAGGTTTCCCCAAGTGAAGGCTAAATCCTTTTAAACTTTTTGTTTTTAAAAAATACATTAAAGAACGTACCACACACATATTGCACTTGTCTCCATATTCAAAGATTGTGGAACCCCATATTACACCTCACCAAAGTCTCTTCAAAGGGACCTGCATTTAAACGGATAAAGCTGGTCACTTCCTAAACAGTAGCGTTCACAAAACCCTTGAAGGATCCACACAGTAGATTGGACAAAAGCGGCTATTTCAAACTAGCTGGAACACAGAGGAAGAAGTGGTGTCCCACAGGTCGGCGAGTGTGGCTGGGAAAACACAAATCCCCTCAATCGCTGTAGTCGGACAGACACCAAAGGTCGAGAAACATGGACTGTTTGGCAGGGGAAGGCAGGGAGGGCATCTCAACTAGCTTTACATTCAGAGGTTCAGCCCCACAAACGGGGGGAAAAGCCACCCCCCCAAAGAATGAGGCTGGGCCACTGACCCTGGTGGCCCTAAATCTGCACCGAACAACTGCTAGTTGGACTCTAGAAGAAAGTTGGGAGCCAGACCAGCTCGGTTGTGCAGTTTCCTAAACTTCGCTAAACCTGGCAAGGAGCCGGTGGTTCTCTCCAAGCCCTGCTCAATAAATCTCCTGCCTGCTCACAAGCTTCCTACCCGTGGAGTCTAAAAAGGATGACTGCACAAGATCAGCAGCTTTCTGCACTACGGCAGCCCCTGCCTAAGCATCCGGGATGCTTAGAAACTGAGAAAGCCCATTTGCTCCTTAGAAGGTGGGTCGGCAATGCAGCAGCTGGTAAGCACTAGCCACTAGCCTGCCCAGCTTTGAGGGCTTGGGCTACCTCAAACCAGTCTGCTGTGATGAGACAGGCTGGGCAGAGAGCCTTAGCAGGCTGGGGGTCTTCCTCCGCAGATCCAAGAGGAGAGGAATGGCTCACCCCACCCCACCCTAACAGGGGCACCCAAAATGGTTAGCTGGGAAGGTTGGTGGACTTCCTCCCACATAGCACAAGGAAGTAAGGCTGGGCTGACCTCTTCCCACGTGTGAAATACACAAGGAACCCCTCTGAAGAACAGGAGCTTAGAGGCAGATGGAAGGTTTTCATGCTCCGTTGGGCATGAAACTCCTGGGAGAAAAGCACCCCCAAAAGCCACAAGCCCTGCGTGATGAGAACACGGTCTCTTTCTCTACACGGTTGGAACTGGCGGTGAAGGGGAGCAGCCTCACCATTAGGATGGGCCATCTGTCCCTGGCCTGTCCCATTTCACGCTGTCCCTGTGCCCTTCAAATCAGGGCTGGACACATTATTTCACATAACTGATTTCTTCTTGTGAATTTTGATTGATTATAACTGCTGGAGGACATCATCATGGGGGGGAACCTATTTCTCTTCTTCTCCCCCTAATTTTATTGCAGTCGCCCTAGAGCAGTGTTTCTCAGCCTTGGCTATTTAAGATGGGTGGACTTCAGCTCCCAAACTTCTGGGAATCGAAGGCCACCCATCTTAAAATGGCCAAGGTTGAGAAATACTGTCCTAGAGCATCCAATGGCTCAGCTCCGACTTAAGCAGACCACCGAAACAAAACCAGACGCCTTCCCTCGCTTTCTACCAGGCTACTTTGCTGGGCTACCATTTTTTTGTGCTTAAAACAAATGGAAGTTGTGCTTTAGTCTTTACCAGCTTCCACTAGAAAGCTTGAAACCCCTAACAAATTCAAAGTACTCTTATATTCTTCCTTGGGAGGCAAATGCTTTTACCGAGCAGACCCCTGTTGAAGTAATGAACAAGTCAACGATTATTATCCTAAATATTGCTGCAATACTTTTGTTTTAAGGAAAAGAAAAATCAGATGAGCGAGTTGGAAAAAGTTATGGAAAAAAACATGAAACCTGCATTCCACACGGTGGAACCTGATCTATGAAGCGACTTTGGTGTCAGCCTAGACAGGGTGGTTCTTTTTTAACTACAGAAATTAAAAAAAGGAGAAATAAAAGATTTCAGAAAGAGCCGAAAAAAGGCACAGCACTATCACTTTACATGGGTTTTCTGATAAGCTTATTCTGCTTTGTCCTTAAAACACTATACCCCTAAATAAATGCCAATATGTAAAGCCTAAGAACAACCACCAATGTATACTCTTTAAGTCCAAGTAGGTTTGCTTCCTCTAAATAAAGGGGGGAAAAGCTACAAAGGGCAGCTTATAACAATTTATCCAGTGATCAAGTTCTCCCCAGGGTTCCTGAAGCTTCTTAGCTTCAGTCCTCCTATCACCACCTCCTTCCCTGTGATCTTTGGAAGACCTCAGCAATCCTAGATGTTAACTCCAAGTTTAATTTTGAAACAGACTGAGGGATGCTTTCATTGACAATCCAGGGAGTCCTCAAGATGTGCAAAGATTAGGAGTTCCCTGCAAGTCACCAAGGACAACAAAAAAAGAAGTCAAAGAATTTTTGCACGTCCTCTGGAGATCATCTACAGCCTAGCCTACCTTAGCAGACCAATTCTCAATGCCCTGGGCATACTACATTCCTGACTGGCTTCAATGTCAATGACATCTCTGCCAAATTCCAATGAAAAAAAATGTATTGCTTTTATTGCCAAGTATGGTGTAGAGCAAATTCACTCTTCTTCCTGAATTCTCCCAGGTTTCTTCTGACAGAGAGGTTGCACGGTTAGTAGAATATCAAAGATTTCTGGAAGGACCCCACCTCTTTCCTTCTTAGAAGTGTGTTGTCCCCTTCCCTTCAAAGTAGTCCTTTGTTCTGCTGAAGGTGCAGGGCTTGCTTTCAACCCTGCCAGCTCTCCTGAAAAGGGATACTCGGCCCTTCTCTGCTAGTACCAGTTCAGAGAGTTTGGATGTTCATCTGTGAAGGTCAAGGACTGGAGAAGCAGCCATGTAGGCTGGAGCCAGAGCTCAGATGAAAATCTGGAGCCAGAGTGTGACCTTACTTCAACCCACCAGCCTCCCTTCCAGAAAGCTTTCAAAGCTGTTAATTCACCAAGACGTAGCCTCCGTGTTGAGGATCAACTGTCTCCATCATTTCACAATCGAATAGCCCAGGCAACTGGGCAAGATTTAAGGTGTCATTGCTGGAGTGAGACTCAGGAGATTCTGAGCTCCTCTGGGCGTTGGTCATGGCTACGCCGCTCTGCTGGGTGGGATCCAGGGGATACTGAGGCTGGCCGGCATAGTCTAGGTCAAGTGAGAGGCCAACTGGGCCTTCACAAGTCTGGTAGGAATACTGCTGCTGCGGCAGTGGTTGCATGGGAATCTGTGATGGCAACGGGGAGGAGCTGTGGATGGCAGGAGGCTGCTGGTCAAGTTGTAGCTTCTGATACTGGCTAAGGAAAGGGTCGTATTGCATGTCTTCAGCGGAAGGCTCCAAGACGGGGCTCAAGGGTTGCACCAGGCTGAACTGGGAAGGAGGAAGTGGATCCTCATGGCAGGGGAGGGGCAGCTGGCTGGATCTGGAGTATGTGCTCTCAGCGATCTGCATCTGGTTGAAGTAGGCCTGCAGCTGGGATTGCTTTCGGAGAAACAGGTGTTTCTGATACAACCTAAACCAAGAGACTCAAAACAGTGAGTCTGCTTTCCACTGTTCTTCCTGTGCTAACTTTATCCTTCCCTCTGCAGGAAGGATTTTTCAATCAACAACAGAGTTGCTGGTCCCACCTAGAAGCTAAAACCCTTTGCTCCACCCTGTGAAGCACAGGCACACTTCTCGATGTCAGAAAAACGATCCAGTGCTGTTGTGTGTTTCCTTCTTCATTAGATTTAGCCTTGGAATGCAGCAGGCAAAGTCTTTTCTCAAAAGACTCACCCAGTCCAGACTCACCCAGTTGAGATTCTTTTCTCAAAAGAATCACCCAATCCTTTTTTTGTTTAAAAAACAAAAAAGCTTTGTTTTTTAAAGCTGCACAACGAACCAACAAGAATGGAGATAAAAAATTCACCATCCACCAAGAAACATGAGTGGAGAATTTTATAGTTTTAATATGTTTTTATATCTTTTAATTTTGGATTGGGAGCTGCCCAGAGTTGGTTGAAAGAGGGGTGGCTATATTTTAAATAAATAAATAAAACAAAATCCACCCTTCCCAGAGTTGGGCAGAAAGATCAAATGAGCTCCTTATTCAGGGACTCTTATGGGATCCACTGACATGGCAAATCAGACTCAATTGGCAACAGCATTCTATGTACCGACCATGATTGGGAGCCTGTCCTGGGAGGAAAGGCAACATTTGGGCCATTTAGATGGGAGCAACTTGTTTCCAGGACAAGGAGCTGCTCTTTCTTTGTTTGAAAAAAAACCCCTATTTCTCATGGCAGAACACATTGCTCAAGTGGGCTGAGTTACATTGTCTTGGGTTTTTCTGAGCTCCTGAAGTTTTGCTGCTCACTCAGCCTCCACAAATAAGGCTTGCTAGGACTTTAACATCCTCCTCTCAGCACTGAGTTTGCAACTCACCTGTGCTCCTGTAGCTGCTGTTCAAGGCTCCGGGGTATCTCCTTGCAAAACACCTGACACACATGTTGAGCTTTTGAGAGCAGACTGGGCTTCTGGAGTAAGGGAAAGGGAAAATTGCTGGCATCACTGTATGCATAACATTTCAAAACTGGCAGGGAAATCTTGAAAAGTCAGGTGGAGGGCTGACTTTGTGGACTGAGCTGCCCCCTTCCCAACCCAAAGAGGAGGCAACAGTTTTGCACAGAAGATATAATCACATCCCTTACGGTGCACCAAGCGTGACGGTAGGAGAAGAGACTCCTCCCACCTCTTTCCATTGAGCAGATTTGAGAATGAAATGCAGCCTCTTCCACCTCATTTCCATTGGCTTCAAGGCTTTCCAAGAAGGCGCCGTACCTGAAGCCTGTGCTGCAAATAGTGTGTTTCTAAGCTCTGACGCCTGGACAGCAACGGAGGGTGCAGGCTGCTGGGAAAGGTAGAAGCAGCGTCCTGTGGCGAGGATGCTTCTTCCTTGAGAGAAAAGAGGGAGGGGATGAGTATATCAGGGCCAAATTATCTCTCTACAGTTTGGAGCAAAAAGGTGGACTCAGAAAGGAGCAGAAATGCAGATGGCTCTGATGCTGGGCAACTGATCGGATGCTTTGGGAAGAGGTGAGAATATCTGATTCAATATGCTTCCATCCACCATCAGTCCCCCAGGCCATCATAAAAGTTCAGCCTATATTTCTGGGGCACAAAGGAGGGAATAGCACAAGGCTTGAGCAGAAGATCTGGCCATCAAGATCTCCAAATCCTCAGATTCTCTAGATTGGCAGGAATGGCACCAGCCAGCAGACAGTGCTACATTTCATGCCCAGATGAATCCAAAGCCTGTGTGATGTTTCCATCACCCCTTGTTATCTACATCCAGCTAAGCCCCCTCCCCACTACCACAATATTCAGAATTTGAGAAGATGAGACTCTGATGATTTGGGAAACCCTAAGATATCTGTCTTCCTTTCAAAGTAATTTCAGGAACAGGTTGATTTATTTAGCATAGCAGTTGAGTTTAGTGGCTCCAGAAAGCATCAAAACAGATGACAAAACTCCTCTCCAAGGACATACCTGCTGGGAACCACTGCCAAGGTCTTGCAAGTGAGGAGAAGCAGGTTCCAGAGAAGGTTCATCTTCTGACCTCATCTGATCATACAATAACTGGACTTTGTTCAGCTCCAGGATTCCTTTAGTTCTGGCCAAATTCTGAAGATGCTGTCTGAATGCTACAATTCCTTTGGAAGGGTAAGAGCAGAGCAATTGCAAGGGAATTAAGGATTCACAAGCAGGTGATGGTGGCCTACTTCTGAATTTTCTTTGGTTTCAGCTGAAAATTAGCAATAGACAATCCCAAACCCATTTTGGCCAAGTCAGCACCTCATGGCTCCAACTACTACAGCCAATGGCAACGGATTGCCATTCAAAGGATTGCCTGCCCCTCTGGTGCCCCTCAACCCATAGCCTTTACCTTGTGTTAGTGATGTGTCTGATGCTCTGCGACCCTCTCGAAAGCTGATAGGGGAACGGTTGTGTGTTTCTCGCTTGTGGGTAGCCAGTGCCTGCATAGCTGGATTAGGAGGTCTCAGGCCAATGAAAGGAGGGGTCATCCTCAGAGCTGGTGGGTTAGCCAGAACCATTTCCTTCAAGGATGAGGTATCTTCCAGAAAGTTTAAATCCCTTTGGATAGATCCCATGTCATACTCAGAGTCAATGCTGCTCAAGGATTGGTTCTCATCCATGGAAAAGACTTTTCCTTCAGCATCCAAAAAGAACCAGAAGAAACAGAATTAAACCATGATCCACCCGGGTCATTGTGTCTAAAGTCCTAGAAATGTAACAGATCACTTCACAGGGCTATAAGAAGAGCTCTCCCAGTAGAGCTTTCCACTTCTCTTGGCCCATATAAACTACTCTTGACTTTACAAATGCAGCCAATGTTTTTCCTCCAAGCCTGTTCTTGTGGACAGCAGTTAGCTACTGACCTCTGAACACAAGCCAGGAACAAGATGGCCAGCAGAAAGAAATGAGCTGTGTGCTCAAGCTGAGCCTCAAGTCCTACTGGACCATGCAGGGCATTAAGTTTCTACTCTACTGAAACAGAGGGATGTCTTTGTTTAAGTCTCACTTGCACCCACTGGAGATCTCAACCATGCCTTTCAAACCTTGTGGAGAGACACACTGTGTGACCCAACCCTATGTTCAAGCTGGCTGTCTCACTAGACCCCTGGAAAATCAACAGCCACAAATGCAATGGCACACAAATTGCTTGATAGTGATGACTCTCTAAAAGAAGTTCTTTGGTCAATAGTGATTTTGGCAGAACATTCCTAGTTGTGGAACTTCTTTCTTTTCTTTTTTCAAAGCAGGCCATCATGTTGATGGTGGGCAGGCCTTCCTTCTTGCAGGCACCTAACATATGCAGCACAAACGTGTGAACAGAGAAATATGAACTGACAGAATGTTGTTCTCTTTGGGGGCTTTTCTGTTTGCTACCAATACAACAAAGTACTTGCCAGCTGGTGGCTTCTGAGCTGAATCTGTTTGCTCTTCCCAATTTTGCATCCTGTCATGAGATTGCTGGCAAAATAAGCAGCCACCATCTGTACATCCTCTGATCTTCTGACAATGCAAATTTATGGCTGGCTAAAAGACATGCAGAAGACTCACGGGGCCCTCCATCCTTGATGGTTAAATGCAGTGGGACATAAAACTGACCTGAGGACCTTCCATTGCAACCCTTCAGTTGCCTGCAGGTTTTGACTCTTTTGCTCTGCTCACCAGTTCACAGATCTCCTGCTACTCTTCAACTTGTGACACAAAGTCACTGAAATTATGCAAGATGAGGACTACTCTTCAGCCTTAAGAGTGAGAGTCCACTAGATCAACCTTCTTCAACCTGGTACGGTGGGACTGTCCCTTCAAAATTCTCCAAACAACTGGAGGACATAAAGTGGGAGAAGGCTGCACCAGAGGCAACCTCTCTGTCTGAAGCTCTGATCTCCAGCAAGGACCACTGACCCAATGTTTATACCTGGTCCTGGCATGCCCAAGAGGGGATTGGTCACTTCTGCCAGGGTATGTCGCCTCTTCCCACTGCGGGTTCCTTGCAGTGCTGCAAAGGCCTGAGCAGGATCGGTTTCAGAGTCCCCTTCTGCTTCTATCCCTTCATCGATGGAAGTTTCCATCATGCTGGTTGGCAGGGATTGGCATCCTTTCCTTACCATCACTGGGGGAACAAGATCCAGCAGGCAACCGTTCACCTAATTGGTTAAAAAGAAAAGAAACATGGTGGTTGAAGGGAGGAACCAAAACCACAACCATTTAGTGATGTGATTACAGGTAGTCCTCAACTTACAACCATTCACTCAGCGATCATTCGAAGTTACACTGGCACTAAAAAATGTGACTTATAACCAGTCCTCCTACTTATGACTATCAAAGCATCCCCATGGTCATGTGGTCAAAAGTAGGGCTAAGAATCGATTTAGATCAATATTTCTTAATTTAGCAACTTTAAGATGGGTGGACTTTAACTCCCAGAATTCCCCAGCCATCCAAGAGGGTATGTTTCTGACATGCTCCATGCTCTTCTCACAAGACAGTTCTCCCTACCTGCCAGCTGGCCTCCTTTCCCACTTCCCTTCAGCATCCATGAAGCCCAAAAGACCAAGCGCGCTCAAGTCACCGTGCCTCTTCATCACCAGGGAGGTGTCACTGCTTATTAATCAAGCCTAGCGCCAGCCAGTTTACTGGGGAGGGGGAAGAAGCACGCAGGGTCTGGAATGCAGCCAAAGGGAATGCAACGGAGCTGCAGGAAAACTGTGCATTTCCAGCTACAGTGTGGGAGAATGAGCAAAGGCCCAAGAGATGAAAGGGCCCTAATATTTTCTGACAACTTGAAGGTCCCAGCAAGCTTATTCCTGCTCATAAAATGAACCAGAACCGAACATTAATAACACTGTTTTAATTGAAGCAGGTTGCTTGGCCAACATTCTCCTCCTTCATAATGTAAATAAAACAAGAAAACAACTGCAATTACAACTGCAAAGTTCATTGGGCTTTCTCCAAGAACATCCTTTCATTGCCCAAGACCACAGGTCCCTTGGTAAGAGCCTGAGAGTAGATTTATTCCATGCATAAACAAAAGTATCAAAGTTCAGTCCTGTATTTGGATTTCATGATATTTCTCTCCCCCGTCATGACTAAGGGACCATTTCTGGCTACTTTACTGGAGCTCTGCTCACATGGCATGTTTATGCCTGGCACTAAAAACGGCTCCATTGACCCTATGTCTGCCTTCCTCTCTGGAAAAAAACCCATTTCCTACTGCTAGGGGAGAGCCAATGGACCCGTCTCTTGGAGGCTTTTTACAAGCCAGACAGTTCTAAAGATGGAAATTCCCTTTGCAGAAAGCCACAGCAAATGGGACAGCTATACACCCATTCTAAATAAATGGGAACTGTGGAGGACCCCACAAAATGATATACCTCTGCTCTGTCAGGAGCTAACCAGGAAAAGCAAAAGCAACAAGAGCCCCCTCTCCCCACAAGAAAAAGATGTACTTTTGACAGCTGAGCTGCTTTTCTTTCTAGCAGCTTTCTATAGAGGTCAGTCCTCCTAGTATTTCTTAAGGGGCAACCCTAAGCACAGCATGCTATCTCTTGACTCGCTTGTCAAGTGATATTATCAAGAAGTAACACAAAGCAACTGCAGGTAGTCCTTGTTTAGCAACCACAACTGGAAGTGGGAACTTGGCCATTAAGTGCAGTGGTCTCTATGTGAAACTGTGATTGTGCTTGTGATCTGAGTTCAGCTTTCCTTTGTTTTAAAGACCTTCAAAGGTCATCAGTTTGAGGAGTGGTCACAAAGTTACTTCTTCATCCCTGTTGCTCAATGAGGACTACCTGTATAACATAAATTCTCATTCTTTTCAGACGAAAACAACGAACTGTAGAAATGCTGCAATTTATGACAGAAATAGCCCTAAGAGGCAGCAGCTTGGCCAATCCAAAATACAGCATAGGAGAAATGCCACACAACACACTCAACCCACAGAGTGAGAGGTGAGAAGTCCTTACTTTGGGTGTGTCAATTCTCTCTTCTTCCATGAAAGTCGATTCCACCTGGCAGACAGACCTAGGAAAGGAGAAGGCTTCAGCGGTTGGTGGGAGCCCGGGAGACCTTCGTAGCCTTACGTTCTGAGAATGCAAGTTTACAGGAGCAAGAGAAGCCTGCAAGGGGCAAAAGGAAAAGGCTGTCAAAAGGTATCTAAGCAGAACCCAAATGAAATCAGGAAGTTCATCGATGGTGGAAAAGAAAAGGGAAAAAAAGAAACCGGACTTGAAATGGGAACAAGGAAGATAGAACAGGTTGGACTGCTGAAAGCAACATCGCCAATATGGTGGTCTGATTACCATTGAACAGAAAGATGGTAGTTTGGTCTCTTGTACTTCTGCCCTGCCAAATACATTTTGAGTAGGATTTCCTGTCCTGCCCAAACCTCACAAAAACTCTGAAGTTGTGCATTCCAACTTGCGTAGTGACCCAAAGAACCATGAAAACTAATATCTCTCTCCAAGGACTAACATCCATCAATATAATAATTATACTGTCTATATAAGCAGGGCAGTATTTTTCTCCTGGAATGTGAAAATCAGTTGGGAGGAAAGGGGAACCAAGGAGATACTGATCTGCCAACTGTCAGAAGAGTTCATGGCAGATGTGGGACTCCCTTGGGGGCTTCTGGATCGTTTACATGTAGTAAATATTACTCAGATTTGGCTGTTTCTGAAGTAACTGGGTAGAACCACCTATTCCCTAGATTGGAGTTTTTCACACTTGGCAACTTTAAGAAGTGTGGATTTCAATTCCCAGAATTGGCTGGGGAATTCTGGGAATTGAAA
>JANHZU010002771.1:50612-65240 GCA_032468055.1 Acrochordus granulatus | reverse complement strand
CTCAATTTATGACAACTGGGATCAGAATTTCTTGTTATTAAGCAAGTCAGTTGTTAAGTGAGTCATACCCGATTGAATGATCTGTTTGCCATGGTCATAAAGCGAATTATTGCAGTTAAGTGAATTGTGAGTTATTAAGTGAATCACTGCAATTTTTAAGTGAATCATGTGATTGCTACGTAAATCCAGCTTCCCCCATTGACTTTGCTTGTTGGAAGCTTCCTGGGAAATTCACAAATGGCAATAACGTGACCCCAGCATGTTGCAACCCACCATAAATACATGCAGATTGCCAAGTGCCTGAATTTTGGACACATGACCATGGAGGAGATGCGACAGTTATAAGTGCAAGGACCAATCATAAGTCACTCTTTTCAGTGCTGTCATAACTTCAAATGATCACTAAACAAATGGTTACAAGTTGACAACTACCTGTATATATGATGACTGTTACTCTACAACTATTTTACTGAAGCAATAAAAGTATTTCTGTTGCAAATATCCCCCAAAAAGTCCCGACAATGAAAAAACAAACACATCTTCCCTTGCAGAGCAATAACATAAGATGCTAAACCATTTTCTCTCTCAGTGCTGGAGGTTGTTTTACCTCAATGGTCTTTTGCTGGTCGATTCCCAAGCTGTGCATTAACCGCAGAACTTGCTCGTTATATTCTCCAAGGGAAGGTCCGTTCTCTTGTCCCTGGGAATAGAGAGTGGGTCGTTGCACCGGAACCTCTATTAGCATCCACTTGTGCTCCTTAATCTGAGCAATGCTCAGTCTCTTGGATGGATCGAGAACCAACATCCTCCGGATAAGATGCTCGCACTCTGTGAGGCCCCAAAAATGAAAAAGACAGTTGGATACAGGAAGCAGAGCATCTAGATCAGAGACAACCCCACCTCTAGCACCATTATTACATATCTGCACCAGGGGTGTCCAGCCTTGGCAACTTTTAAGATGTGTGGACTCCAACTCCCAGAATTCCTCCACCAGAAAAGCTATGCTGGCTGAGGAATTCTGGGAGTCAAGGTCCACACATCCACTGTTGGACACGCCTGCTGTATACTGTACATTAAAAGCCATCAATATGGCTAATCATCACATAACTGCAATTGGGACCAGCAACTCCATTGATAAGTGACATGGTCATTAAGCAAGATGTTATGTGACTGGGTCTTGCAATTTTACTGGCAGCTTCTCCATTGACTCTGCTTGTTGGAAGTTAACTGTGAGGCCTGCAAATGGCAATCACGAGACCATGGGATGCTGCGACAGTTGTAAATGCCCACCAGTTGCAAAGTGCCCAAATATCAATCATGTGAATGTGAGGACATCACAACAGTCATAAGCGAAGGAACCGGTTCTAAAGTTACTTTTCCAGCACTCATCTGCTATAAGGAAGTGGGTCTTATCCATTCATTTCTCATCTGCTATAAGGAAGTGGGTCTTATCCATTCATTTCTCATCTGCTATAAGGAAGTGGGTCTTATTCATTCATTTCTCATCTGCTATAAGGAAGTGGGTCTTATCCATTCATTCCTCGTGTGGTTCAGTACAACATCAAAGCTACTTTCAATGACATTTCAACCACTGGTTTATAATGATTGAGAGTGCTGACTGTAAACTGTATCTTGCTTATGTCAGAGGTGAATTATGGCAGTCCCCCTCCTAGGTTTCCTCCACAGGGAATCAAGGCTGAAAGACCTCTAAAGCAAAAGGAGGCATGGCTGTACCTTCAGACATGAAATAAGGGATACGGAACCTTCCTTCCAAAACCCGTTGCCGCAAGATAGGGAGTGTCGGTCCATCAAAAGGCAAAGCTCCACAAACTAGGACGTAGAGAACTACACCCATGCTCTGGAAACAGAAGCATTCTGATTTGAGACCAGAGGAAGAAAATACCAGCCCCGCAACCTGCTCCAAACATGCCCATCATATCCTATCATGATTTTTTAAAAAGGTTCAGTTTGTTCCTTCCCCTCTCTCTTCTCCTCCTTCCATTCCCACCTTCTTCCTTCCCTCCATTCCCATCTCCTTCCTTCCTTCCCTTCCCCTTCCTTCCTTCCCTCCATTCCCATCTCCTTCCTTCCTTCCCTTCCTCTGAAAGATTCAGATCTCCCTCACCAATTTTGCAACTTAAGCCAGAGCATTTCTCTGAATTCATATTGAAGCCACCATTAGAGAACAAACATTGACCAGTTTTGTTGGCTAAGCTCATGCCACCCCGCCCCACCAATCTTTCCACTACAAGGCACATTCTTTTCTTCTGGGATCCACAGGATGTTTTTGTTAGCAGCCTAGCCAAGTCAACAGCTTTTACCACCAACTCCAGTTCCAGCATGTTTGCAGAGAGCATGAGGTGCTGTCAACCCCTGGATGTGTTTGGGGTGTGCTCAGAGTTCATTTGGAAGTTAGGGGCAGGGAGCACAGTGAGGGGGCAGCTGTTTCTCATCAATCAGCCATGCTAGATTGAAATGGGCTCATTTGTTCAGCAGTGTGGAAGAGGGCAGCACAAATCTTGCGCTGCCTTGCTTCTGAAGGATCAACTTCAGAGATGGTCTTTGGTCCTGAAGAGAACCCTCCCAACCTGCAACCAAATCAGCAGATGGGCTGATGTTCCTGTAAAGAAAGAGAAGCCTCCAGACTTCTTTGAGTTGTTCTTCCCCTCACCTTGCATGACCCAAGGGTAGAAGACTTTGCCTCCAAATCCACAAAAGCCTGCAAAATCATCTTACAGAAGCACTGCTAATCCCAGGAGAAGCTCAGATCCAATTAGCAGAGAACAAGACAGAGCAACAGCACTGACAACAATGCATTAACAAACGTTAAGCCCTGGGCTCTGCTAAGTGTCCTCTGAGGGACTTTGGTGCCTCCTTTTCCCTCAAGAGCCACACACACACACGCTTAGTCTGGCACCAGCAGCAGGACTGCCAAATGCCACCCCTTCTTCCTCTCCCTAGAAAGATAGCAGTCACGTGCAAATTCCTGCAGCCCTGGAGAATGGCTGGATCTCCCAAAGGGAAAGGGTTTAATCTGCTACGCCTAGGGTTGACACTCAAACCCAGTTTGGTTCAGATTCAGGAGGGAGAGGGCAAGAGAGAGAATTAAGGCAAACCAGAGTCTGCTTTCTGCATCAGCTGGGCTGTTTCCTGTCTTGCACCAGAAGCAGGTTTCAAAGGCAAAACAAAGCTCTCTTGTTTTGACAAAAAGGTATTTCAGCAAACAAGAAAAACAAAACTTAAGTAAAAAAGTATTAGGTCTTTAAAAAAAGAGATGCTTGGCCTAACATTTTGCAGATACCCAAATGTCCAGCTGTGGCCCCTCGTACTGCTGGCCTTCGAAGACTTCAGGAGCGGCATAAGGAGGACTTCCACACCACGTTGTCAGAGGCTTACCACTTTTGTAGAAGTTTCCAAACCCAAAATCTGTAATAGTAAACAAGAAGGGACAATAGATACTGCTATTCTACATGGAAACACAAGCAGAAAATGACACCCTGTTAATGTCCTGCTGATGGGCTTCCCATGGGCCCTGCTAAGGCACTGAGAGAAACAGAAGGCTGGTTCAGATAAACGTTTGGTGGATCCCACCCAACTCCTGGGCCCTGGATAAATATGTGTAAAGATCCTTTCCTTCCTAGCCTTTGGCATGTCCTGGACCTCTTGAAGCCTAACCACCTATAGCAGTGTTTCCCAACCCTAGCCATTTTAAGATGTGTGGGCTTCAACTCCCAGAATACCCCAACCATCAATGCCATGTTGCCTTTAAGAGAATTTTGGAAACCCTACAATAAGATTTTAGGATCATTCAAAGCAGCAAGGATCCTGGAACACCTCAACAGCTGCAGGAATCTCCTCTCTCCCAGCACAGAACATTTCCAGATGGTAAACCAAAGGAAAAATTACATTAATCTCATCCCTAGTGGTTGTCAAATGTTAAGCCTTGAAAGAGCAGCAGGAGACATCTCCATATTACAACTCCATATTCTAACTTATATTCAGCAACAGTGGAACACAGCCAGCAATGGTTGCTGGTATGTGCTCTGGGTCTCTTATTATTTTTAAGAAGAAAGGTCACATTTCATAATTCTCTCTCTTAAAAAAACATTTATGCAATTGTTGGCACTTGAACTCTGAGAATCTGCATATATGCATAGATTTTCATGAATATATCAATGTAGATAACTGAGTTCATCCTGAAAGTTTGAACTAAATAGACCCAAGTTCTTGACTCTTGGCCAGGATGGTCGGTGGTATGGCAAATGGAGTCCAACATATGTGAAAGGCACTGGACTGTTAACCCATCACAGAGGCCAAATTCAATATGCTTTACATGTTGGACAAGAATGCCATGTAACTGTAAGCATTTTTTTAGTTCCGTGACAAGGTAACATTCTTGGAAATCATAACCTGGATCCAAAATGAATTTTTAGGAGTTGTGATCTCATCTCTTATTCACCATTTTTCTCTTTGCTATTTGATTCAAAAAGCTAAGCAGGGCTCAGTTGGCATTTTGAAAAGAGGCTACCAATGGTGGCCCAGATTGGAAAGTTGCAAAACATCTGGGAATGGAAAGCCACTTTTCCATTGTTGCTAAGAAACTGTGTGGGACATGTTATGAAGTCACCTAGCATCAAGCTTGACTGAAGACAAACTTGATCTTTTTCTTTTACTTCATATGTTCCTTGCATGGTTTCTCCCCTTCCCTCTGAATTTGAAAATGCCAACGTGGAAGCTGTAATCAGCTCGCTGAATTGACCACTTCTGGCCCCAAATATACGTTATTGCCAGTCCACCCCCAAGGAATGGTTTAAGTCATCACCCCCTAAGGAGCCTTAGCAATATCAAAAATATAATGTATATAGTCCGTGTCAGAATTTTTGAGCAAAGAAGAAGCCAACTGTGAAGCTGCTTAAGAAGAGGACACAATGAGAAACCAGAAGAGCCTCTTTGTTCTCTTTAACGTGTTAAGGTCACCTGCACAGGCAGCCTCAAGGAACAAGAGAGCTGGAGGGCGTCGATTTGAACTAGTACAGCATTCTTAGCTGAAAAGCCTCTAGGAGACAAGGAAGTGTATGGATCATTGTCTCAGCAGTTTGTTCTCACACACTGCTGTCAGAAGCACAATGTGAATTGTTTTGCAATGCAATAACTTGTATAGCCTCACTTTGTGCACTTACCAACAGGAATGTATAGTGCTCAGTTTGTAAATTGAGGCCCTTTCTGTCCTGATTTCTGTATCACAAAATACAGAGAAGCAGAAGTAAATTGTTCACAGTGGTCTTTGCAGCCAATCACATCTCAGGCCAAATGCCTTTGTCTCTGTGTGTATGCATCTGTTCCCTGGTGAATTTCAGGAGAACCTGGTGGGTATGTTTCACAGAGCCGCTGGCTTGGTCTTAGCTCAACATTGCAATGCCATGTGACATTATCAGCAGATGCCAGGATGATGATTATATACCCATTACGAGACATCTTACAGGCACTGTCAAGACTTCACTTTGCATTACGCTGAAAAGAAAAAAATCTTATCATCTTATTAGGCAGCAAAAATGCCCAATGGATTTTGCTGCTCTTGATCCAAAAAATGTAGATTTGGTCTTGGTTCATATATAATATTAAACTCTGTTTTAAGGTTAAAACAAACTGTTGCAATGTGTCTCGATTTCAATCTCCACCTACAGCATACACTTCAACTACATCTTCAACCTAAATTAACTTCAGTCTCTGCTAGGTTCAGCAAAAACAAGCAGCTTCATAAAAGATAGCCTAAAGTCCAGATCAGGAAATTCAAATAAGCTGTGATTAATCTATCCAATCTGCTGTTCTTTTCCTCCTCTTCAAGCCATGCCAGAAAAGGATATCTTTAAAATCCAACTTTCAGTTGTATCTTGTCTGAGGCTATAGTAATGGGTTCCTGAGCTTTAAAATAAAAAGTACTGTCCGGGATGTACCTACCTTCCTTATTTTAGATTGTGTTTTGGAATTGAATTAACATCTGATGAGAGTTGAAAGGTCCAGATCCTTTTAAAAGTATTGAATGGTCCTTTTCAGCCCAGAAACGTTAATATTTTATCCAAACCAAGACTGTTTTCCACAACATGGTTGTTAATTCATTCCGTCTTCCCCAGCTCAGAATTAAACTACAATATGTGATCTCAGTTACTAAAGGCACTTGCTTTTAAATCATTTTAGCAAATGTTAACAAAGGCTCCCCCCTACTTTAATTCTGTGCAACTGTTGGGATTCTTTTCTTGCTGTTATCTCATATCTCCCCACCAAATCACCTCCCTCCAATCTTTTGTGAGGAACCAAGGGCTTTTTCAAGAGCCAATGCTGGAAATTTTCCCAACCAGATTATGCTCATTTCTAATAAGATAAAATTACTGGCCTGTATAACAGGGAATGCTTGTTTAGTGACCCAGTATCTCAAGTTCATGGGAATATACCATTCTCAGGGATCAACAGTATTTTTCAGAGGTGCTACTTCAAGCTAAAGAAGAGCAACCTGTTCCTAAAATGGTTTTGCTTTAGAGAAACAGGCACTGCCCTCACCAAAGACGCTGGTCTTGAAAGCCATAGATAAAAAGAGAGTCCTGTGGGGTCCTTGGTGCTCTCTGAGCTTGGTTCTTTGCTTGCGGATGTTTCATTACCCAACTAAGTAACATCATCAGTGCTCGAATGATGTTCCCTAGTTGGGTAATGAAATGTCATCAAATGACATTATCTAGTTGGATAATAAAATGCTGTCAAGAAAACAACCAAACTGAGAGAGCACCAACAACCTCACAGTTCAATTGAACTACAAATATAGAGTAGAGAGAGTCTTTCTAGCATCTATCTGGAAAGGCTGGAGGTGACTGGCCTTGAGCAACACTTCATCATTCAGCTTTCCATAACAATACCCATAAATGTCTCCTTTTCTCTTCCAGTCTTCAGAATTAACTGCTTTTAATTTCTGAGAGCAATATTAAAAGATTGGCATTTCTGTTTATGTCGCAACTGCGCTGTTTGCAAAGAAAAAATCCTCCGGCTTGAATCATCTGTGGTCTGAAGTAGAGCAAAGGAGTGTCACTTGAGAAAATGGATCTGTTTGTGGGTAAGTATTCACTTGTTTAGCTTTGGCGGGGAGAGGAAGCATGCATCTTTTGTGAGCTGGTGATGTGAGCAAGGCAGGGGCTTCCAAGAGAGGTGCTGATCAAATGAAAAGCACTGATGACCCACAGCAGGAATGGACTCCTGATCACTGACCACCCCGCTGACGTCAATGCATGTTCTTCAGATCACTACCCATGGTGAACCTTTCAAGACGGCTGTCTCATTCCTCTGTTACTTGAAATGGCTAATACAAGCAGAGAGTCACTTCGATGTGTGAATCCTTCACACCCACTGACCTAAATCCTTACAGAGGCAAGCATAGATTTGAAAGAACAGCTAAAGAATATCCCCCAAAGCATCTCTGTGGGCTCAAAGTCCTGCAGTTATAAGATGAGGCACATGTGGCTTCTTTCTATGTAAAAGCCCTTCATGAAATAGGAATATTTAGTTACCACATATATGGATGAGGGTATCCTGAGCATTAACCCTTATCTGCCTGTCAGAAAATGCAAAGTCCAATCAGAATTGGAAAAAAAAGCTGTATTTTTTCTTAGAGTCAGAAGAAAAGAGGCTTTTTCCCCCTGCCATATCTTCTCCATCAGAGGATTCAAGGTTCAGATAGCAATTAATGGTCAAATCTACCATTACGTGCACGTAAAAACATGTAAATCTTCTATAGCATTTTTCTAAGCAATCAGAAATGTGGGGAAACAGCAGGAGAGCAGTACAGCCTTAAAAGCATCAGAAACCCAAGGAAGCTGGCCTGAAGCAGAACAAAACAGAATAAGCACCATCAATGCTAACACATGCAGGAATAATCAAGATGTTTGCTGAGGCAAGTTCCCCAAAGACTGATGAAAGAATTCCTATTTTGACTCTCATGGTGCATTTATATATCTTGAAAATGGCATTTCTACAAAGACCTTAATTGATTAATAAAGCTGCTCTTTCTAATAAAGGGTTGGGAAGTCTTTTGTCTAAATATAAAACACACTTGCATCATTTCTTTGTATGTGAGGCATTTTTGTTTTTCTTTTTTCTAGCCTTAATCCTTTCTTTTCTGACCTATTTCTTTACTACACAGAGTATGAAGAACTGAACATTTCCAGCTTCTGCTTTCTAGGTAACAGGGTCAGGGTGGAGGGACAGCAGAGGTAACTAGTGCATATCCATCCATCCATCCATCCATCCATCCATCCATCCATCTCTGCTAGAAAACAAAATAAATATCTGGTTATGAAAAAAATGTTACTGCAACACCCTCACCCTTAAATTTAGTTTGCAAGAGCATCAATAATTAGTTTTCTGAAAATATTTCATTGAGATCATTTCTGGTTTTCCTTCTAAACGCTCTGATGTCACAGGTGGGAAATATTCTTAAAAAGAGGACAACCACCATAACAGATGAAGTCCAGAATCCTTATATGTTTCTTGCCACACAAAAATGGGTGGGTTACAGAGCAATGATCTTTCCGTTTGCAGTCTCTACATTTCATGAGATTTGATTGTCTATCTTGATCAATATTTTTTCCCACTGCTGCAGCTGTTCCTTTTCCCTATTGCTGTCAATCCCCATGGAACTCAATGCCAACAGTTATAAGCTCGTACTTCTTGGAATTAAGCGTTCTCTGGACAAGTTGCCAGAGATCTTTTCTTCCAAGAACTTGACAGCATTATAGGACTCTCAGCAGCTAAAACATCTCCTGGTTCCTCTCATTATTAAAATTCTAGTCAGGCAATCCAAGAATCCTTTGCATAATACAGAGAGCAAAGGAAAATCATCCCATTGCAACAAACATCTGCTGTATCTAAATTTGTAATTAAAACAGAATCAAACAGGCTAAAATAACCCGAGTTTCCATTTTGAGTTGCTGCTGCTTCTTTTTAACCAGATAATTATTTAATTAATTTCACTGTAACCTGCACATCTGGAAGGAATAGCGAGTTGCCATGGCACTGCACACATGAGTGGAACTCTACAGCATCCAAAATTACTCTAATTTTGCCAATAAGAGAGAAGCCCAAGATCCAGCAGGAGCTATTTTTAGCAAGAGCTTAGGCCAACATCATTTAAACCATGGCTACATTCAGATAAGTTTTTCTCTCTTTCACCTTTCTTCAGTGTTATCCCAGGAAATTGGCGAAGGTTATTTAGAGGAGAGTATCTCACACCTTAAACATTATCCATGCAGAAGGTAGTAACATTTGGTGTACCTGCTATTTTAATATTCATGTTGTTATCAAGCAAAAGATTCTCCGCTTTGAGATCCCGATGTACAATCTTCCGGCCATGACAATATTCCACAGCTGAGAGGATCTGCCAGAATTTGCGCCGAGCATCAGTCTCACTCAAGCGTCCCCGATTAGCAAGGTAGTCTGTGGAAAGATTAATTGCGAAAGGTGAATGGCACATAAGGTATCTCAGGATATGCTTCTTTAAGTCCCATGGTGAGTCTCTTATCTTTCTCAAATTCAGAAGTGCAGCATCTAAAAACAAGCAGGAGGAGAGGACGCTTTTGCTGCAAATTGTCAAATCTAGGAGAACAAGCTCCCGCCTTTGTATGCATAACCACTCGCTCTGGCCTGGCGAAAACAAGAAAGGCAACAAGAAACTGCCAGTTCTTCTCTGGAAGACTGAATGTCTTCTCAGGACATCCTGTACTGACTCTTTGCTAGAACAAGTAAAAGTGTTGCTTGGAGCCCACCTAGAATTTCCTATGTGTGCACAGGGGGTGGGAATGAGATGAGAGTCTGTGGGATGGTGAGCAGAGAGGGAGACTCTTCAGTGCTTTCAGCCTCCTCAAAGCCATACAAGTTACCAGGAAGTCAGTGTAAAAACAGTCATCTGTAGATTCTCTTTCCAGATTCAGTACTTGGGATCTGTTGAAAGCTGCAGGTGAAGCTCCTTGATTTTTTGCAAGCTAGAGGCCCAATCAGCTAAGAAATTCTGGGTCCTAAGTCACCACCAGAGGGTCCTGGTCTTACTCTGCTGAAATTTCTTCTGGATTTCTTACATGTTCTGACAGGATAATTGTGTGTTTGGTGAAATCATGAAGGAAGAGAGACATTTTATGCTAGAATGAAGTTCTAAAGTAAAGAACTTTGGCATGCAACAGATTTAACATTTGATTATAAGACCATTATTATTTTTTTCAGGAATCCAGTTTCAGTTATCTGTGCCTGATGAAAACTATGCTTGTTCCCAAGGCTGTAACAATATTTAAACTGATTTATGTTTGATGAATCAGTGAAAATCAGAACTTTACTAAATGAGGTGATATCCCAAGTAAAGGAAGCTAGAGAGAAGGTAGAGCTAGCTTCTCAAACTCTGTGATTATCATGACCTTCTAAAATGATAAATGTATTCAATGTTTCCCCTTCAAATAAAACAAATAATTTCATTGGGATTAGAATTGGGCAATAAATATTTTTAACAATTAAGTGTTTATATATCAAGAGATCTAAGCTCAAACTTAGGGATACTGCAGAAGCCTGCTGGACAGGCAAAATGCATACTCCTGCTTGGCCTGAGCAACCCCCCTCAATGACCATCAGAGGCAAAGAGGGTTTTTTTAAAAAGCCTGTGACTCCTCCAAGTTGCTCATGACCCCCCATGGAGAGCCCCAATTCACAATTTAAGAATCCCTAACTTAATTCAACTTTGGAATTTGCTACCTTGAGATGTGGTGTTGGATCACACTTTGGCTGGCTTCAAAACATGGTTGGATCAGTTCATAGAAATCCTGGGGAGCAACAACTATTAACTTTGATGGTAGTATGACAGAAAGGGTAATGGGCTTCCTTAGGCAGTTGGTGGGCCACTGTGAGAATAGATTGCTGGAACTGATCCAGTGGGCCCGGCTTATGTTCTTAGGTGAGAAAATCTTGCTCACTTTTGTTAATATGATAGTTTGACTTCTGAGCGGTGGAAGGCATGACTAGGTCCACTGGACAGAACAGGAGAAGGAAGATCTAACCAAGTATCAGTGCAACTGCCTATCTTTATGGGATGGAGGAGTTAGTATGGTACTTGAAGGTTTCCCATATAAAACAGGATGTCCTAGAAGGTCAAGGGACCTTTGTAGTGATCCTAAGAGGCACTTGTTCTGAGAAGACATGACTCCTCCATGTTCTACGAATGTTTAAAGCTTTTTCAATAACAGCAACACTTAGAATTTAGTTATTTCCTAATCTATGAAAATACAATCAATTAACCAAGCAATAAACAGCTTTATTATTCAGATGGCAATCTTATTTAATGTATTATTCCAGGCTGCATTTATATTTTGCCCTTCACTCTCCACCTTCTCAAGGGATCTTGCTTTTTCATTTATCAGGAGAGGATAAATGTAGCCTTCCTTACCAGAAAACTGAAATGTAGCCAACCTTGAACAATTTTCTCTATCAGAACCGGCATCAAAACTATTGAAAAGTGCAAAAGTAGAGGGATGGTTTATTTCAGAACAGGATGTTCAGCTACTTTGTGCAAGATACTCTTTTCCCTGTGTTATAAAACATCTTTGTTCTTCCAAGTCTGAAATTTATACATCTTTCAACAATCCAATGTTTGCTCCATGACTCATCTCTACCTATTTTATTTTCCATGCAGGACCTGCATCAATCTTTCTCAACAAAGATCCGCTGGAAAGGTTGGGACAGCACAACTCAACTTTGCCAGCCACGTTGCCCAGGAATTCTATGAAGTCCACCTTCTGCAGATCTATAGGTAGTACAACCTGAGCTTCAGCTGAACCTGGCAAGACTAAGTGGCTTTGGGTGTGGAGGTTTGCTGATTCTAGGACTATGCCTCTTTGGTGCTGGGTAGGGTGGCACTGCCCCAGACAGACCCAGTGTGCAATCTGGGGGTCATCCTGGGCTCATGATCCTGCTCAAAGAGCAGGTGGCACTTGTGGTGCTAGAAAGGCCTTTCCATAGCTGCTTCTTATGCACTAGTTATGCCCACTAGTTAGACTGGGGAGTTTTGCTCTCAATCATTCATGCACGAGTCATCTCCAGACTGGACTACTGAAATGCACTCTACATGGGGCTCTCCTCAAAAGAGGATCCAGAAGCTTTAGATCCAGCAAAAGAGTCATGCTGTGAGTCCCATCTGCTTGGGAATTATACTTGCAAGTCCCAGGAGGTGGGCCTTCTCTGCCCTGGCACCTGCCTTATGGAAATTCTCCCCCTGGAAGTGAGGTCGTCTCCATCACTGTTAATGTTCTGGAAGTCCCTTGAGACCTGGCTAGGTCATCAGACCTGGGGGACCTTGTTTTATATTTTTAGTAATGATGGTATTTATGTATTTATTGTTTTACTTAATTATTCTATGGTGCCTAGAGTCACTTTTTGTGAGATGGGTAGCCATATAAATTTGATAAGCTATAGAACAAATTGCATTTCTGATTCAGTATATTATCTGTGTGGCATACTTTTAAAGCAAAATATATTTTACGCTGCATTTAATGTGTTAACATTGAACTTTATTGCAACATTTTGCCTTTCCCATCAGAAAGCTCTGCTAAAGGCATAGAAAAGCTTCTACTGTCTTATTGCCCATTTCTATCTTTTATTCACTGAAATTCCCACCCATTCACCCACTCCCAAAATCTACTTTTATGTTTCTTATCTTCTTCACAGGTTTTGGGTTAGTTTGCACAGTTTAAAGTACAATTGCTTAAGCTAAACTCTGTGGTGGCTTTTGCCAAGAATCACACTGAGAGAACACAGTCACACACAGTCCTTGTGTCACTGAGAAACCTCCAGCTAAGAATCCCTTGCTCCAATATCCTGTATAGAACATTTATTTACTGAATTTAATAAATACTGTACTACCTTCTACCCCCAAAAGTCAGGTTTTAAAGACTCTTTAAAGACTCTCTGGAATCCCAGGAGAATATATACCATAACAGAGAAGGAATGTTTCTTTGGTCCCATTAAGATGGCCTAAGTACAGTGGCCATATGGCCTTTATTATAAAGGTCAGTCCTTTATTTTGGAAAACTGCCCTTTTCACTTATTTTTTAAAAAATCATTTTTGTCCTTTATGCAAGTGGAACCACTTAATGCACATTCATGTGAAATATAAAAACTGAATTGCCCTTTTAAAATAAATTTGCATCATATGCTGTGTGATTTACAGTACAGTATTTTTTTTATTAGAATAGGTGTTTTCGTAAAGTTTTTCTGGGTTTGCTCTTGAATTTCCTTTGTAAAGTAAGGTTACAAGCATAAACAGTTTTTTAAAATCTTCTTTCAGATTTGCCCCTTTGTCATTTATTTTTTTCCAAGAATATAGGGTCATGACGGAGCTAGAATGCAGGGCACTCTGCCCAAATGGACCGGGTGAGCAGAAACAATAGGAAACAAGTGTCCTTCAAGTGGCCTCTTTTGTAAAAACCAAGAGTACAATTACACCACACTTTTATTCATCTCACAATTTCAGCAATACAGGTAGTCCTCAACTTACAACCATTCATTTAGTGTCCATTCAAAGTTACACTGGCACTAAAAAGTGACTTAAACCAGTCCTCACACTTATGACTGTTGCAGCATCTCCACAGTCATGTGACCAAAATTCAGGGACTTAACAACCAGTATGTTTTTACAATGGCTGCAGCACCCCAGAGTCATGCGATTGTGCAGGCCAACTGAAACCCTCCTAGCCAGCTTCCGACAAACAAAGTCTGTGGGCGAAGCTAGATTTGCTTAATGACCGCACAATTCACTTAAAAACTTGAGTGATTCATTTAAGAACCTTGGCAAAAAAGGTTGCAAAATCAGGCAGGACTCACATCATGCCTTGCTTAGCAAAATAAATTCTGGTCCCATTTGTAGTCATAAGTCAAGGACTTATGTAGCCCAGGAAATAGGAATCCACTGGTTGAAGCCTTACCCACTGATGCTCTGGGCCCCTTGCGTTGGCATGTCTCATCCCTGTTTTTCACTCAGTGTTTTTCAACCTTGGCCACTTTTACATGGATGGATTCCCAGGGCAGCCTTTCTGGGAGCTGAAGTCCACCCAACTTAAAGTGGCCAAGTTTGAAAAATGCTGCTCCCGAAATTTGAAAAATGCTGCTCCCGCTGTTTCCCTGACCAGAGAGATGAATCCGTAGCCCAGCCAACCCCCAAAGGTAGCAGCACCCAGTTTCATGCACTACATTAAAAACATGTCATGCCTTTTTTTTGAGAAAGATTAAGCCAGAAGCTTAGTTTCCTGAACATGTTATATAAAGCAAACCCGTTTTGAATTAATTCAGTGATATACTCAGTTCATTTTCCAAAATGCGTGGAAGTGCACAGACCATCAAGCTTGTCATTCAATAGGCATATATTTTAATAAAGAAAGGCAAGGAAGATGCAAAAGATAGATTAGTCTAGCTGGTCTTCATGCCTTACACAGGAAACCTCATTAGGAACCTACCACCACAAAGAGAAAATCATTCTCAGAATGCCAGGACCTGCAGTCCAAGCACAGTTCAAAGTGCTGGTTTTGATCTTAAAAGCCCGACATGGCTTCATTCTGAAGCA
>JANHZU010002771.1:37258-50512 GCA_032468055.1 Acrochordus granulatus | reverse complement strand
TTGGTGATTTTAAGATGTGTGGACTTCAACTTCCAGAATTCCTCAGCCACCATAGCTGGCTGAGGAATTCTGGGAGTTGAAGTCCAAACTTCTTAAATTGGCCAAAGTTGGACATGCCTGCCCAAAAGGTTTATTAAAACCCAGGTTGTTGCTGCTACTTTTAGATGACTTGCCTGGATTGGGAGAACATAATCAATGGAGTTGAAAAAGTCAGGGCTTTTTGTCAGGGGGCCAAAGTGTCACTAATGGGACAATTAGGGCAACTGCCTGGTGGCAAGAAAAGCAAGCCACAAAGAGAAGGAGATGATGGCTTCAGATTTGCATCAATGAAACGCAGACAGAGAAAAGGTCATTTTCAAGGCTCTTTAGAAAACACATGGATTATTTTAAATTGCTTTCCAAAGCAATTTGGAGAAAACTATTTGCAGCACATTTATAAAATGAAAAGGCACTTTGTTCTTTTAAAACATACTTAATTAGCTAGACTAAAGTGGGGAATTAAAGGACTTTTTTAAAAGATATATATACACCTTTTTAAGCAGAGAAACACTGTCATGAAAATGGAAAGTCACTACTACTGATCCTTGAATTCTATTTTCTTTCTGCACGGAGCTGGAACTCCCAGGAATAGATCAAAGAGGCTGATTTTTCAGTATAAACAAAAGATGATGTAACCATGGAGGCTAGCCCTGTTTCTCTTTGTAATAATCTCACCTGAAGATCTGATTAGTGGTTTTACTTACAGATTTCAGTCAAACTGGTTATATAATTGCAATACACCCAACAAGGTTGGCCTAGAAATCTAACATCTCAAAAGGAATAGGTTTGGGGAAAAAACTCTCAATAAGCAGGCCAGTTGGGACAGGATTGCAGAGCATCTGGTTTTCCTTCCAATGTCCATGATTTTCTTGATGCCTTGCAAAGTTATCTCCATTGTCATAGCTTTTGGACAGGGTGCAAAGAATGAGAAATCATCTTGTGAGCCAACTTCTGCAGTAACAGGACCCCCAAGAGCTGCTGCATTCACTCCCTTTGGAAAAGTTGACTGACTCACTAGTTCAGTGTTTCTCCACCTTGGCAACTTGAAGATGGCTGGACTTCAATTCCCAGAATTCCCCAGCCAGCAAAGCTATTCTCACTGTCCCCCATCAAAGCCAATGTTTATTTTCTTTACTGCAGTGGTAAGGAAATAAAAAGAAGCTTTAAAAGAGGACCTAATGTCACACTTCTATATGCCTTGCTCCATAGGAGGAACCGCTGGTGAATAACCAGATCAGACAGGGTGGGTACCCTCTTAGGTCCTTCCTTTAAATATTGCCAGCTTATGGGATCTAAGAAGTATGCCTTTGTCATGACAGTCCTTGCCCTATGGAATACCTTTCCTCTTGAAGTTTGGCAGCTCTCTATCCTTCTAGCCTTCCAAAAAATATTTAAGATCTGGCTTTTTCCCAAGTGCTGGGATGGGATGAAGTACAATAGAGGATTAAATAAAGGACTGTACAGGTAGTCCTCAACTTACCTGTTTAACAACCATTCAAAGTTATGACAGCATTAAAAAGTGACTTACAACCAGTCTTCTCACTTATAACTGTTGCAATGTCCCAATGGTCACATGATCAAAATTCAGGCTCTTGGCAACCAATGTATATTACTAAAATGGTATTAACTCATGTCCACATCTGTTATAAGTGGTGGTGATGATCATTAAAGGTTTCCTTGGTTTGACATAAGGGATGTTTGAAGAAACATCTTTTGCAGCATGACTTGGTCTATTCAGAGCTTTCTTCCTTGTAAACCCCATTCCTCATCCTGTTTTACTAGTAATTCGACTTTCCAAGACACTGATTTCTCTATAAGCTGTGTGCCTCTCTCCCCCCCAAGAGGTCTCACTAACAGGCTGCTAAACTTTCATTCTATCACACATTCAGGGCCCCCTTCCAAGAGCATATATGATGGTATTGAATCAAACATTCAGACAGTTTTATTTTCAGCCAATCTCTCTTTTAGAACAAAGGCAGATTAAAAGAGTGGCAGTCTGATTTTTAATTCCTACAGGCAGCCCGAAAACAGTTGTTACTTCTGGAGGCTTCTGAATGCAGGGATGGGATAAAAATTTCCAGTAAATTAATTACGACACTGTTGAAAGCAGCTTTAGAATCTCATGCCCAATATTCATTTAACAACATTTTTATATCAGAAACTTTCAGTCCTGTGTGGGGTGCCTGTCTAAAATCATTGTCAGCAAACATTTATTTAACCTCTAATGTACATATACAATCAGTGGAAAGCTACTTCCCTATTGTTGCCAAGAAAACTATGTGAAACCAACTCAAAGAAGTTTTTACCTTTAGGCATTAAACTGTGAGGTCTCCCACTTCTGAAAAAATACAGACAGAATCAAAGCTGGAATTGCAGGCAAGACTGAGATGAAGCATTGCAAAGATGGAAACGAACAGAGTTCATAGAATAACAAGACTGATATTTGGCCTAGGAATATTAAAAATAACTTTTCAGCCTCCTAGATTTTTTTTTAAAGTTTTAATTGGGACAGAGTCGTTGAGTGTGAACAGGATTTTTGACAAAAGCTAGCTAGTTACTCCTGTGCACAAGAGGTCTATGAAAACACCAGCTGGGCCTCCTCTAAGAAGATTTGGAAGGAGTGACGACTCTGATGATGATGATAATGATAATTTAAGCAGCAGCTTTTCTCCGGAGTGACAGCTTGTTTACTAGGGATGCTATGAGATCAAGTCAAAGGACTGCGATCGATTGGCCAGGGCCAGGGAGGACTGCACCGAGAAGAGACATACCCCACAAACCACAAAACTCCATAACAGACTTACTATCATTGTGCAAAGGGAAAATATCTGCTTAATTACTGTGTGTGTTGTTGTTATTTTTTTAATGGGGCATTGAACGACTTCCAGGAAGATTATCCTGCCTATCAGAAGAACAATCAGATAAAAATGAGAGAAGCAGACAGAAGCTGAATACAGTGGCCGGATTATGTGAAGCACAACATCCTTTACATTGTTTCAGGGCCTCTTGGTTATCAGGATGAACTTCAACTGCTGACACGGTTGGCTTCTGCAGAGATGTGGGGAGCTATTTTGTCATTTGCTACATGTGACAACCTCTCTCAAGGATGCACCGGTGTTTTAGCACAACATTTTGGAACATTATCTTCAAAGGAGCAGCTGTGGTCCCCACCTTTCTTTCTTAAATTATTATCCTGCAATATTTTTTCTTTTCTAGAAAACACATGGTTTTTTCCCTCTCTATGAACCTCAGTGATACTTGACCTCCAGTCTCCTTAAGTCATTTTAATTAGAGTAATTCAGAAGAACTGGAAACTACCTAAGTTTTAAACAGAACAATAGCTGGAATAAACAAATCTTTCATTTGGAAATGAGGCAGTTTCCTGTCCTGCTTTCAGCAGCCACCATATCATTTCTCATTTGCAGGCATTGGAACTTTTTGTTTCGATTTCAAATTTTCAAAATTTTGAAATTTTTCCAAATGGAAAAATTTGGAATAGGCAGATATTCCAGGGTTTATGATTAAACCGAAATCCAGTTCCAATGAAGATACCAGCTGTTTGGACTCTCCTTTCTCAAAAATTCCTAAATATTTTTTCTATCTTATCACTACCTATTTGCCAGCTAAGAAACCATGGAAAAATATTTTTTAAAAAGGACCTGAGAAGACAATTAAAAAATATATGTGCAAGGCACTTGGCACAACAAGCTTTTCCAAAGCCTCTTTATGTGCTCCTTTATGTGCTGGGAAACTGCATTGGACTGAAAAAGATCACAAGTGCATCAGGGAATCACTTCATTTACTGGATCTTTAGCCCAGTTACATTTCTTTCATTTATGGTAATATAGAAGAAACACAGAAGTTGTAAATATTCAAAGGAGGGGTGGGCTGCCAAATTGCCTGGGTGAAATTCATGCTTCATTCAGTGCCAAACTGACTAGATGAGATTCATGCTCTGGCAGAAAAACATAGCCTTTTAATTTTGTGTACCTGGTATAGATTATCACTAAGATTAATAATAACATTTTGTGAGGAAATCAGGCAACTTTTTAAGAGGCTCTAAGTGGTCTGTGGCTTGTGACCCAACAACCTATGTGGCCTCTAAGGCCAATATGATAGCCCCCTCCAGCATGAAGAATTTGACTTGCCAACTCTTTGCTATTTAAGGAAAAAAAAAGAGCAAACAGCCAGAATCTACAGCTCTGGATCAATTAGATCAGTGTTTTCAAACTTGGCAATTCTACAATGCATGAACTTCAACTTCCAGAATTTCCCAGCCAGCAAGTTTGAAAAACATTGCATTAAATCAACACAGGTTAAGATATGGCCCTCATGACTTAGTCAGGAGAAGATATGTTCTATGACCTTATGTTCTTTATAAAAGACTCTGCATTCAGGGGGAATATGATGAACCCCTGGGGAGCAAGCAGAGCCATGGGTGAAGAAGACTTTAAGGGGAATAGATCCTTAAGTTGCTGTTGCTTACTTTCCACCAGCGTTAGTGAAAGAAATATACAATCTGGACCTCGAACATCTTGCTTAAGTACTTCATATTTATATTTTTTTATATTTATATAGTCTCCTCCAATTATTTGCTTTCCAGATGTGATATCAGTACAGATGTGGTACCATAACTTTCTTAGCACATTTAGCCAAACACGGCACCTATGTCTGGTGGGTTCATCTGTGATATCACATTAGACAAATGGAATATTGCTTCAGAACAGATTTGTTCTTCTTATCAGTTCCGAACATTAGCAAAGTAGAAAGACAATCAGACAGGGAGCTGAGGTCACCAAAAGAAACCCTCAAGTATGGAACAGAAGAGGCTGATAAAACAACATTGTGCAACCAGGCCAAACACATATGGTGCATAAGTGGCCAAGGAACCATGGCAAGACAGCCAGAAAGCTTTGTTCAGAGTGCTGAAATTGTGACAAAAAGCAGGGTTCCATATCAAATGCAGTTAAAACAAGAAAGGCAGATTTAATATAAACCAAACTCAATGTTTGCAGGAAAAGGAAGCATTTCACCAACAAAAGGCACATCTATTATTTATTTCTGCTGACTTTTTACTATCAACAGTATCCCTATTCTGGGTCCTTTAAATGTCTTTGCACACATGTTGTTAATTCACATTCAAGGCAATGGAAAGTCTACTTTAGTGGCAAAATGGTTGAGAAAAGAAGAGTTTTAGAAAGTGGCTGTGCGCAGCCTCCTTTCAAAAGCCAAGGCACTAGTGTAAGTTTGAAGGCATCACCCTGGGCCTGCCACCTCCTTGTTCTCCAATCTCACTGCCACAAGACAATGCACTTAGGTCCAGATGTTCTTCTAGCTTTGAACAGTACCTGACTGCCATCAAACTAAGTTCTCCTCCATTCCAGGAACTTGGATTTCCAAGTGCCTCAGTACAGGTAGCCTTCGACTTACAACCATTCATTTAGCAGGCACTGAAAGAAGGGACTTAGGACTGGTTGTTGCACTTATGGCTGTTGCAGCACTTATGACCAGCATCGCATTGGTCACATGATCCAAATTTGGGCACTTGGCAAGCAGCATATACTTACAACAGTTGTAGCATTCTGGGGTAACATGATAGCCATCTGCAATCTTCCCAGCTGCCAGCAAAGTCAACAGAGGAAACTGAATTCACTTAACAACTGCACGGTTTACTTAACAACCACCATGCTTGAAATTCAGGTCCCAAATGTGATCGTAAGTCAAGGACTACCTGTACACTAAGGGTAGGAACTTAACAATATTATTTTTTCACACCCTCACTTTCATTTTTCTCTTTCCAGAATATCTCACATCAATCAGAAAGAAAACAGTCACAAGTCTGAGACCTATGTTAGCTGAAATTTATGTTAATCCTACTCTGTTTCTGGATGTCATAATATTTTAATCCACTAGCAATGCACCCAATCTTATCTTTTTAAGGCAATAATCCACATGGCTTGTTGATATTTTTTAAAACTCCTCCACTCTTAATTCTTTTGTGTGGTAATTTGTTTTAAAATTAAATGATTGGATAAAAAAGAAAATGTCCATTTTCGAAAGCAACTCTTTCTTCTCCAGATAAAGTTGTCTTTGCAGAGAAAAGGTTTAAATAAAGTTACAAGTGATATTTTATGCAAAACTATGACATATATATTCTGAGTACGGCTCTGCATAATTTTTAATATCAGGAAGAATTCTGATTCACATACATTATGTATGTAATTAAAAATGTATGCAAATTCTATTGCATATCCAAAATAAGTTCTTTGGATCCTGGCCCCTGATTTTCAGGTGAAGCATTACTTTCCTTGAATTCCCTGTGGGCAATTTCTAACATTCCTAAAAGATGCCAAATTTTTTAAAACAAGTGGATTTTAGAGAATAAAAGGCCTGATTTCAATGCCTCCACAATAGAAGCACCAGGAGACATACTGGTAATCCTTGACTTACAACCATTTGTTTAATGGCTGTTTGAAGTTACAATGGCACTGAAAAAAGTGATTTATCACACTTAGACCATCACAGAATCCCCATTGTTATGTGATTAAAATTCAGGCATTTGGCAACCAGCATGTATTTATGATGGTTGCAGTATCCTGGGGTCATATGGTTGCCATTTGTGACTGGCTTCTGACAAGCAAAATCAATGGGAGAAGCTGGATTTGCTTAATGATGGCATGATTCACTTAACAACTCATTCTCTTAACACCCATGGCAAAAAAGGTTGTAAAACTAGGCCTGACCTACTTAATGACCACCATGCCTAGCAAAAGAAATTCTAGTTCCATTTGTGGTCGTAAGTTGAGGACTAGATAAATACACTCT
Organism: Acrochordus granulatus; assembly: GCA_032468055.1. NCBI lineage: Eukaryota > Metazoa > Chordata > Lepidosauria > Squamata > Acrochordidae > Acrochordus > Acrochordus granulatus. The sequence goes on along the minus strand of JANHZU010002771.1, from coordinate 43,648 downwards.
TTGTAGATCCTCATAACTGAACTGGATGCCTGTGTTCAAGTAAACATATGTCTGGTTGTTTGTGTGCAATGTGCTAGACTTAGTACATGAGGTTCAAAACAGTGTATACAACATTACTGATCTGTAACCTCATTAAGTAAAGCTATCAATGTATTACAGATACTATACCAGAGGGGCAGAATTCAGAAAAGTTCCTGCAAAAAGAGACAAACTGATACATAAATACATACATATACCAATTTTGCTGTTGCACGCAAGCTGATGCCTCAGTTAGGAATTTCCTCTTAAGAAAGAAGAGGAAGAAAGAAGGGCTCTCTGAGCCCTGGAAATACAGTACTGCAATAATGCATTCAAAAGACCAAAACAAAACAAAAAAAGGCTACCCTCTTCAAGAAGCAAAGACTGTGGAAGCACCAAGGGCCTGCTTCCTAAGTGGTGCAACACAGAAAGATTTGAAAAAATGAACCAAACAATAATATTTATCCACAAAGTATGATTAAACACTGCAAAACCATGGGGACACCACGCCTTCCAGGAAATTGACATCTTTAGAGCAGCTTGCCCTGTTGCTGAGGAAGTGAAGGCATGACAAAAATAGTCTACACCACTGGTTCTCAATCTTGGCCACTTTCAGCTGTGTGGACTTCATAACTCCCGCACATCTGAGAGAGGCCATGATTGAGAAACACTGATGTAATCTCTCTTCATTTTATGCTGCACAGAAAATGGGTTGAACTGGGCAGTGGAGAACATTCTCCGGATTTCGGCGGCACAGAAATCTAATAAACAAACAAACAAACATTCTCAAAATCGCATAATGATTGGGACATGGTGGATAAGACAAGAATAAGACACCAATACTTCCCTCCTTGGAAGGGTTTCATGGGGCCATTTGAATTTTATCTAAGAACTGTCCAGAGGGGGTAATTAGGCCCAAGGACATGGAAGATCACCTACACCTACCAGAAGACAGAACTCTTGCCCTGCCAATTGCCTACTGGTTACACCACACAACTTCTGCCATTAATCTAGTCAACCCCCAAAGCTATTCTGCAATAGAAACTAATAGTGCAATCTGACAATTAGTCAGTTTCTGAATCCTGTATTCAGAAACATCCTAATATAAGAAATGCCCAAAACATGTGACATTGGAGGAAGTCACCTTCAGCCATATCATCTATCATGTGCCACCTTTTGTGCAAGCCCACAACAGAATTGGCAATCATATCCAACTACAGCATAAGATAAAGCTGGCTGATAGGATTAAAGGCAGCCTCAAACTGCTATCTACATTTCTGCTCTTATAGGCTTCCACAGTTGGCTTATACTACATGCTCCTTTGCATAACTTATCTGGTCAAACACTTCCAAGACATTTTGATTATTTTGGTTACACAGTAGGAACCTTCACATGTTCTTTCTATAACGTGATATCATAATGCCATCATTGGCCAGCAATGTCCTTCTGGATTCTATGTAGGACAAACAAGTCCAACTCTGCACAAAAGAATTAATGGACACAAATTTGACCATGAAGATTCCAAACAAGGACAAAATAATATCAAACCATTTCAATTTCCCAAGAAATTCCATTACAGATCTCAAAGTAGCTACTTTGGAAAAAAAAAAGAAACTTTAACAGCATCATGGAGTGAGAGATTGCTGAATGAATATGCAAAAATAAGTTTCAGGTTATCTCAAAGGTCCCACCAACAAGCCCAATGAGTTTTTAATTCATTAATTAATTTAATTGATAAGATAATCCGTCTCACATGTAAAACTACCCTATGTTCCCATATCTTCCTTCTTCCATTTTAAATTTACATCAGCTTAGTCACTTCAGACAATAGATAAAGTGAGCTATAGCTCACAAAAGTTTATACTTTTTAATAAAAGGCACTAATCCAAAAAAGTGCTACCTCTTCCTAAATTTGGTAACATAATCAGAAGCAATCTGGTAGCATCTTTTCTGACTTTTTATCAAAAGGCATAAACTTTTGTGAGATACAGCTCACTTCCTCAGTGAAATGATGACAATGCCCCATAGCAGTATGGAATTGTGCTAGTGAGATTACACACTACTTTACTGGAGCGTAACTTCAAATTTTCCTTGAGCATCTCAAGTAAAGAGGTGGAAGACATGTTTCAAAACTATGCAAGATTCTCAAAAAATTGGTCTTCGATTGAAAGAACATTGGTAGAACAAATCACTCCAGGACATGTGTCCTCCTGGGAAATTATTCTGGAACTCAACTCAGTTGTTACTAATGATGAGAAATCATTTTGTTTCAACTGTTTGATACCAGAAAGCCAAAACAAATTATGTTCATGATGAAATTTTGGCACTTGCCCTACAATAGAGTTGGAAAGTATGATTTTGTGTTGTTAAGTTCTGGTTGTCATCCATCTTGGCCAATACTGGCAATATCTGAGAGAAGGGAAATTACAATTTTATGAAGGCTGCAGTTTCTCTGCTCAATCAAAGCAAAGACTATCTTTTTAAAAAAAAATGCCTGCAAGGGAGAGAGTGTCAATGGAAAAAAAGAGGGGAATTAAGGATGTCTTAATTTGGGGGCTGCAGTTCTTAAGATCACACAGCAGGGTGTTGTCCAAATCCTCAATCTTTGTTTCTGGATGAATGAGCAAAGAAAAGGTTCTATTTTTAAGAACAAAGAATATTACTAAATACATTACAGCATACAACTGCTGAAATAAACCAATAAGCTATTTTTATAGTCAGAAAGCTTACCAAATATTTCACCATTTTTGGCATATTCTGTGACAAGGTACAACATGCTTTTGGTCTCCATCACCTATGAATGAAGAAATTGAACATCATTTTAACTGGCAAAAAAGAGAAAAAACACATCAGATAATCTTGGAAGCAACCTTTTCAGTATTTTCTGGAGATAATTACACACCAGAGGTAATTATTACATCTATAATAATTCTAAATTACTTCAAGAACTCAAAGGTGAAAGTAGGATGGAGGTCAAGCTCCCCTAAATTTGTGATTAACAAAAAAGGAACGCCGTGTTACTGGAACACAAACATCTTTAAGACATATTGAGATTTCTCAGAGCTAACTGCAAGATGTAGCCTGTAAGTTGTAGGATTGAGCCAATGTACTGAAGCAATAACTCCTAAGTTATCAGGGGAATAAATAAAATCCGTAATACTGGATTTTATGTAGCCCTCTGACCCAATTAACATTTATTGTGTGATGCAAAATATAAGAAAACAATGCCAGATACTTTTAATCTTGAAGGCAGAGGCAAGATAAATCACTTGGCACTAAAATATTTAGATATGCTTTCTGGGAAGATCTGTCTCATTAAGCAATTCTAGAAAGGCTTTTTCACAAAGTAAGAATTGAAACAAAATTTGGAAATCTTGCAAAATCCGCATCCTGATGTGAATATTCCTGTTGAGCGTTCCTGCCAGTAAACCATATTCTTCTCCAGGATGTTATAAGTCAGGGTGAACAGAAGATAGAATTGGGATCAACTGGTCTATTTTAGGCAATCTGCAGAGATCAGGAACAATTTATGCCTTCCAAGTATTTAAATATGAAAAGGAAAGAGTTGGATGGAGTCATCAAAAGTTTATGCCAAAATACATTTATTTGCCTTCATGCTATCACAAGACACTTCCAAGAACTTCAAATTTTTTTTTTTCCAAATCTAACACAGATTGCAAACCCTCATGGTAGAGTGAGAAATGTTGGCATTAATGAATAATCATCACACTTAGAATGTTAAACAGCATGGCAGCTTGTTAGTATAAAAGCGAGACAGAAAGGCTTTTAATAAATATAGAAAGCTGGCAAACTGAACAGCTTAGAAATTCTTCTTAGGCCCTGAGAAAGTTTTATGTCATGTAATCTCCTGATCAAATGTAGGCATCAATGTTTTTATTCACCAAGGCAACAAAGCTGTGGCAATGGAAGGCAATTTTGCACTTGTGCAAGGATCATGAGCAAAAGATTTAGCAATCCAGACAAGGCCCCTTGATGCACACAAATCAACATACTCTCCATCACAATTCCTCTGGCTGAGGTAAAGATACAAGGTCCTCTCCAGCTCTTCAGCACAGTTAGTAGGAAAAAAGGGGATTTGGGTGAAACATGCTCCAATCCCTACTCTGCAAGGTCCCTGCTGAACGTATGTATTGGTGAAATAAGTGGAAGGAGGATTTAGTTAACAGCAAGTCAAGCATATAATATTTCTGTTGCAATAATCATGTCTGTAAGTATGTTGAGGAACCTGGCGATATCTTCCTTGTGAGAAGAGAAACTTGGTGGTCTATAATTTTTAGTGTGCTTAGCAAGGCCAGAACATAAAAGGTAGTCAACTCCCAGAATTCCCCAGCCAACCATGCTGGCTGGGAGATTCTGGAACTTGAAGACTGCACATCTTCAAGTTTCCAAGGTTGAGAAACACTACTTTAATTCAACAAATTCATACTATAATGAGAAAAACAAACACAGTGTCTATATCAATTCTATACTGCCCACCCAAACAATATCTACAAAACAAAATTATAATGCCATATTGCTCTTGTTTTTCATAAAAATACTCTCCGTTTTAACTTTTTTAATATGGGTTTATTGTTGCATAAACTCATATGGAGAAGAATGTATAGTCACAGTTATCCAAATGTATAATTGTAATTGTATGTTGGTGGCTAAGTGGCAAAACCAATGGTCTTCCCAGAGGAATGACAATTTACAAAAAGAAGGTATCAACTGCCCCACAACAAAAGTAAAGACTTTTTAAGGATGACAAAAAGAATACTTCTGACACCAGCTGCTTTTTCCAGAAGATCTCAGAGCATGAAATAGTATTGTGTCATTTTTTACAATGTGGATAATTCTCTCATTTCTAAATTCCAGTTCAAATTAGTAAGCTGTTCAATTTATAATGTTACAATTAACTTCCTGATTTATAGCATTACTGTCAATATTAAGACATGATTTAATAAAAGTGAACCACCTAACTCACAATACAGACCTCATTAAACCAAATGTTTCTTCTTTAAATGGCAGGAAAGCTGCTTTTTCTTGAGATTCAACATTTAATAGGAGTAATTTGTTAATGATATTGGGTAAACTAATAAACATGTCTGTGAAGACTCTCACTCGTCCAGGGTAATTGCATCGCAACAAAGTTTAGTTTTAATTGCAGGCATCTGGACTGGATTATTCTCAAGTAGAAGACGTTTCACCTTTTATCCAAAAGGCTTTCTCAAGTCTTCTACTTGAGAAAAATCCAGTCCAGATGCCTGTTTTTTAAACTTTGTTGCGATGTAAACTAATAAAGATAGTTTAGGCAGAGCTTTTATGTAAATTTGCAATGATCTCTGCAATGTCTGCTAGCATTGAAAGGCTCATGGTAATGCTTCTGAAAAATGTTGTTCATTTCATTGTTTCTTGTCTGGAGCTCGCTCCTAAATTACTGCATCCTTGTCTATAGATACAGCATCTATATTTGAATGTTGGCTCATTCCATGGTGAAGTTTCAACTACTTCTTATTTTGGTTCTACAATTTGCTGTCATCATTTCAAACATCAGGTTATCTAATGCAAAAGAGTTGCATTAAAAATCAAAGCACCCTCTTTTATGATCCAGATCAAAATGAGTATCAAATAATGTTTAACTGTTAAAGGGGCATAATTAGCTTTCCATATAAATTCTTGATTGCTTAATATTAGTATGTATTTGATCTGCATAAAATAAAAGATAATCAATGCTAAGGGAGGTGTGGCACTTTGAAAAAGTCCTCAAGATTTCTAGGATGTTTACTTGACTGATGCTTAGATGAAACTTGTTTGTATGACAGCGTGTCTATATAACAAGGAAGAAATATGAAAGACAAATATTACATTATCTATTTAAACTTTCAAACATATTTACCCTCACAGTTATGGAGCTATACTTGTCTGAATGGATTAGATAAGTTTATAAATCCTTTGTCAGTAACAACTCAAGATAAACTGGGAGAGCAATAAACAGGTTCCATATTAATTTATATTTGTAATGTAGATATTTTGTGGTTTAGATTTAAGCATGAGCAATCCAAATACTTAATGCACAGAAACAACATAGTCACTGCTGAGAAAACTGAGAAAATTATATTATCCTACTCTTTAGATCAAGAGCAAAAATCAAGTAGTACAATGATGAAAACTGAAGCAGGCAATTACAGATTTTGAAATACCATCATTCACTGTTCCATGTTAGGAAATATTGAGTAGTGAATCGCTCTACCGAACACACAGTTGCAAAGCTATTCAGGTCAAACTACAGATTACATAAACAGAATCCTGTGAAAGACAAAGTCCTACTGATCCATATGAACTTATGTTTAGAGGGGGCCCATATCCTCAAGT
>JANHZU010002771.1:10642-25366 GCA_032468055.1 Acrochordus granulatus | reverse complement strand
AGGCGCTTATCCCTTCTTGTTTGGTCCTTGAAGTGCTCCTCTCTTCCTTATGGACTCGCGTTTCAGTTTCATGGGGTCGAGACGCGTCTTCTGATCCCGCGTTCCCACGTGTGCAAGTATCCCACGCTCAAGCCGTGGACGTGTTGCTGAGCACCCCCGGTTGGATGCCACCCATTTAGCTTGCACGACATACACTGAGGGGCAAAGCCAAGGACAAGCCTATATGTTAGCTTGCTGTCAAGCCAGAATCCATTTAGCCATGATAGTTTGAATAGCCTGACACAGGCTGGCTGAGGCCACAGATGATGCCCCACTTCTGGACTGCTTACAAAAGCTGGCCCATCATTCACCCACTGCAGGACCATAAACTCAGGATCTCTCACTAATTGAATAATAATTAAGGTAGCCCTTGATGACAGCGATTCACTTAGCAACTGTTTGAAGTTATAGCAGTCCTGAAATGAGTGACGACCAATCCTCACACTTAGAACCGTTGCAATATCTCCGGGGTCACATGATACAAATTGCTTGTACGTACGACAGTTGCAGCAACCTTTCCAGCTGGCTTCCGACAAACAAAACTAACGAAAATCACTTAATGGCCTTGTGATTCACTTAACAACTGCAATGATTTGCTTAACAACTGTGGCAAAAGAGCTGGTAAAATGGGGCATGACTCACTTAACTGCCTTGCTTAGCAATGAAAATTTTGGTCGTAAGTTGAGGACTACTTTTATTGGTGAATTTCAGTTCCAACCTGGGTAGCTCTGGGTCTGATACCCCTCATATTCTCCCACAAGAATACGAACCCAGGATCTCTTACTGTCCACATAAAAATGCTAGCAAAGGAAAGATTACACAAGTTTTCAAATTGGGAATTGACCTGTGTGTTTCATCTGCATGTGGGAGTGTTTGCAGGGTACTTCAGGGTATCATACTGCAGTCTTTGTGACCAGGAGGAAGGCATTACTATTAAATTGAAGAACTGTTGTGAATAGATGCAACTATAGCTTGTAGTGTGTAATTCTGGGATTTGGGTGAGCTGTGGAGTTCAGGAGGAGGACAACAGTTGTTTACTTATGGACAATATCCCACATCCACTTCTTATTCTAAAGCAAAAGAGCAGCAAGATTTCAGAAGAAGGCATCCTAGGTTTGTTACACCATGTCTGTATTTAACGGAAGACAAGCAGACATCGGCCAAAGGAAGTGATTGCCTAACAGCACAAGCCCGACCAAAGGTGCTTCTGCTCTTTTTCACCTTCAGCTTGGTCCTGTAATTCACAACACAATGAATGGCTCTCAGCCTTTATGACTCTTACTTGGATGATTGCAACGCTCTTCCCAATTACACAGTAACACCAAGACAGTGGTGATTTGGGAAGATTAAAACAGTCTTGGTCTGGGTGGGAAAAAAAAGACTAGTGCGGAATTCTTTTATTTAAGAGAAATACAATCCAACAAAACGTGAAACTCATTAGGCATTATTTGAAAACCCAGTGGTGAAACAAGTGTTGCTTTAGGTTCTGTTCAGCATTTTAATAATTACGTAGTACTTACTGTAATTGTGAACTGAAGAATTATATTGTTAAATATAATTTTTATTAAAGATTTTTAAAAGGAAGATAAAAGCTAATACAAATACAAAGTAAGAAAAAGGGGGGGAAGAGAAAGCTAAAAGTGCGTGAAGGAAAAAAGGTAAAAGAAAAGCAGAAAAGGAAAAAAAGAGAAGTAGCTTTTGATCTTCTTTACAACAGTTATAAGTACATTATAAATTTACCTCTTACTCTGTGGTTACAACATAGGTCTCTTCTTTCTATAATTTATCCTGTCTAATCAAAACCATAAATCATAAGTTTATTTTTTTCCATTGTATACAAAAACTCCATAAGGGGTTTCCAGTCAGCAATAAACATAGATACAGTATGTTGCATGCCATTCAGAGACGCCCTCCACCAACGGTCACATAAATTTGATAAATATTTTCTCTGATCGTAGCAGTTAATTTAGCCATCTCAGCAAGTTTCATCATCTACCTATCCAGACATTCTTCCATTGTGGGTAGTGCTGAATCTTTCCATCCACAATAATTTCGCTGCAGTTGTCATGTACAAAAGCATAGTTCTATGACGTTTTTCCAGCTGCTTGCCCATCAATTCCAAAAGAAAAAGCTTATCTCAATTGTATATTAATCTTGAAAGTGCTCTGAATCAAAATGTTTTTGAGTCCAAAATTTTTTAGCTTTTTTACGCATCCACCAAACATTATAAAATGTCCCTTCTCCTTCACATTTCCAACATAACTTTGAAATACCTAACCCACTCATCTAGTGATATATTCCAAATTTTGTTTCTTTAACACTGGAGGACAAACTATATGCCGCGGAACAAAGACAGAACAGGTCCGCTCCAGCACATCCTTCGCTGTTAAATTAATTTTATAGCTGGTCCCACAGATATGGGTTTCTATGTATATGGTACCTATGGGGGCCAAGCTGGAAGGTCCACAGCTTGGGAGTTTGAGACCCAAACGCTGCCACGTACAGGGTGTGTAAAAATCCAGGTAGATAAATAGGTGCCGCCTTTGCTGGGAAAGGTAAGAGTGTTCTGTGTGCCTTGGTGTACAGTCATGCCACCACGTGGCCACGGAAGCATTTTTGGACAACGATGGCTGTGAATCGGAGATGGTCAGAGCCCCCTAGAGTCAGGCACGACTGGCAGGGGAAACCTTTACCTTTTACATTACCCATATTATAATGCAAAGAAAGTTTTTGATCCTGCCCCCCCACCGGCTGTTCTCCAGACCATGTGGAGCTGCTTAGGCGCTCTTTGCATCTCTGTCCACGATAAGCGACTCTCTTCTGCTTCACGGTTGCTTTCCAGATTTAGCTGTTTCCAAAAGTTCCGGTGGATGAGCCACTGCAGTGTTATTAGTCAGCATTCCCCTCAGAGATGCTTGATGTAACCAAGAAGCTAAGAATAGTTCCCGGCAGACAATGCTATGCTCCTAGTCTGTACCTAAACCCATTCATTATTCCTTCTCGTAGAAGGACGCCATAGCATTTCACTCATTCATGCCACTAATCTGTAATTATCCTTTAATGCTCCCAAACAATTCTAAAAAGTCCCTGCGCAGGCCCTCAGACTTAAGTTTGTTCTGGAGCTGTTAATGCACTCATACCTTTTTTTGCAGCAACGTTTCATTTCAGTTGATGCCTTTTTAATTGTTACTTAAAATCAGGGATCAAAATGGTGCACCTATCATCAAGTGGGTTAGACAAAATATTTGCTGTACTCCTTGGAAATATGGGACCGTCTACAAAATGAGCAGCCTTTAATTATGTCCATCGTACCTTTGAGAGGAAAAAAACAAGTATGAAAGGCCTCAGCTTTTAATGAAATCTTTTGCCAGACAAAAGTCTGCCATCTATTTCGGAAAAGCAGGTCACAGCTCTGCTAATCCCGAAATACAGGCGCCCTCTGGTGACCCACGCTGCCTTTCCAGAACCTTGTAGCAAAAATGACCTCTCAGAAACGTCCTATTTTTAACCTCCTTCATTCAAGAACAAGAGAGAACTCAGCAAAGGGAAAGTCTTGGAGAATTTATGGAAATTTTATTTCTTGCAAAATTTCAGCCTAACTGCACTCATTCAAACTCCAGAAAATGTATAAACACCAATATCCTGTTTTTATCAAAAGGTCCAAGTGTCACCCCACGACTGCTATCGAAAGAGACAATACATACTGCAAGCATTACAATGAATTTGCAGGTATGCCCTGTTCCTGGCTGGGGCATGAACCATCCTTTTGTTTCACACTTGGAAATCTTCATTTCCAGCTGATATTGTCATCCCACTTCAGCGTTTTTTAAATCAGGTTTGTGCCCCTGCTCTGCTGCTGCTTGCACCTAATACAGCTGTGTGAAATGACTGACTTGATCTTTGTATGGACCACATACAATGTCACCAGCAGCGTCCAATGTGGCCATCCCATTGTGACAATGGAATGACTGAAGCCATGGGGGATATCTATGTGTATTCTCATTAATCCAGGTCATGCTTTACAGCAAAATTGGAAAAAAACTTTGCGAAACATTCTCAAAAAGGCAACTGGACTTTTATTATTTGATGTAATTGGAAGATGATTCGTCTCCAATCCAGGAGACTTTCTCAATTCCACGAGGAAATTTTGCCACCTCTTCCTTTCCTTGTGGAACTGAGAGAGTCTCCTGGACAGCAGACAAAACATCTTCCAATTATATCAAATAATAAAAATCCAGTTGCCTTTCTGAGAAAGTTTTGCAAAAATTTTTTTGCAATTTTGCTATAAGGTTGGAACCATGCATTTTCCAAGCACAGCTCATTTCCTCTCTCTGCAAAATCAACACCAGATGATTCTGGACTTGCTGCGAAAAGAAAAGCGGCTGAGAATGAGCACCCATGACAACAACATAAACTCATCCAACAGCTTTGCAAAATAAATAGTGGATACAGATGGGAAGGCAGGATGATCATTCATCTGGCTAGAGGGCTCAATCCACTGTATTTTGGCAACCAAGGTTGTTCCTCTGGCTCCTAATCCCATCTCCCTCAGGCATTGTTACCACTTTTCCAGAAAACTTTGCACTTCGGAGATCAATGGATGCTTCCCAAGGTAGCTGCTTGCTAGGAGAAACAGTCACAGAAGATGCTGGCCAGCGGATGCGTAAAGGTGGCCTTTGAAAAAGACCACAACTGCCGCAAAGGGATAGCAGTCGATGGTAGAAAACTGACTGGGTTCAATGTTTCTACTGGCAAAGCAACATCACTGACGGCCTGCACTTTTAACCGTTCACACCCATACCATATGAGTGCGTCTTGGGTTGTGCAGATTCCAGACAGAGATGTGATTTATCTGAGTCTTTGCGCTGAATTGACTTCGAAATGGTATCAATTTATGTCAAACACTGAACTGTTGAATCAGATGCTTTCAAATGGATATTTCAAGAGAGTTTTGGGAATCCATCCACGTACATCACATTTTTGAAGAGGTTTTGGTATATATCTTGGCTTGCTAGTGCTTAGGATATTATTTATTTTTGTTTGATCCTGTGGTTTAACTCTCTCTCTCATACAAAATGAATCTCCGGTGTTATGAACACTGCCGGTGTCAGAAGATAAATCTGTACAACCCGCAGTTTTGTACTGTACATTTTTCATAATCTCTCTAGCTGCCTATCCGCTGTTTAATGAAGAATCTTCTTATAATTTAGGAAACTTAAACCCAAATTCCTCAAATGATCAAGTGATTTTCCTTGAAATAAATACTGATGAAAATGAGCTGCTTTACAAAAAACACCAAGCAACAAAATAAAGTGCGTTCAACTGCTGAATAAATTACATGTCATAGTAAAATACTATGAAGACTGATAACTGCCAATAAGTAAGTTTAGATGAGTTAATATTTTTCTACTTTAATTAGTCTACTATTGTTCATCATTACTCCAATTACTGCTTATGGGAATTTTGAATATCTTTGCTTTTGGCTAACCCAGGATTGAGCCTCATGTGCTCACTGCAACCGCCAACATGTGGACCTGTACTACTTTATTTTAAGAAAGTGTTCCTCATGGAGGAAGCTGATATATTCTGCTGAAGGTGCTACTTAAGGGAAGATCAGGAGAGTCCTCTGAGAAAGACAGCGCAAAAAAAGCACCTTATAATCATAATGTTGTTGCTCTCCAGCCAAACATGTTTACTTTTTTTAACTCAAGAGACTCAACATTTCATTCAGACATGCATGAGAGAAACATGACAGTAAGGCAATACCAATGTGCAGGAAAACACCAGCATTAAAATGAAACAGTGCAAACGTCTGTGGCTTTTTCAGGATTCTCTAGCCACAGATATGAGAGTGTCTGTTAGTCATGAGCATATGCATAAGGCTCTTAAGACCCACCCTGACATACCACAAACATTAACCAACCAAAAGCTGTGCCTGGCCTCATTTGGCCTGACGGTTGCAGTTCTTCAGTGTTTCTCATGACTGAGTCTCATAACATAGGACACCTCTTCGCTTATTTAGCAGAGAAAGCAAAGAAGCACATTGAGCAATTACACATTTGTCAACCATACGTTGACTGGGGATCACACCCTCACCACAGGTCTTCAAGGCTACCTTTCCCCTCTTTTTCCTTTGTGTGTCCTTTTCATCCCATAATGGTCTCCAATCCTTGAGTGATCCTGAATCTCACTTAGCATCAGGAATTAACCCTGGCAGCTGCTGCTTCTTGGGGTTTTCTCCTCTCCTAATTCTTTTGGATTTCCTTCCAGGTCTGTCAGAGTTTAGATTTGCTCATTTCCAGTTTCCACTTAAGAAGAGAAAGGACAGGGGAAAGTCCTAGCCAAAGCGCCAAGGTTATCCCAGACTTCTCTTCTTTCAGAGGTTCCAAGTCTCAAAAGCATTCCACAACCTCCAGCAACTCAACCACTGAGGCCACAGGCTTCATCCATTCAATACCAGGATAAAATCCCTTGGTAGATGATAATGCAGAATGACATCATGCTCACATGTTAAAAGCTTTTGAAGTGTTGTAGAGTAGCACATGCACAGAACCTCACACCAGCTCGTTGCAATTTTTAAAAAAGCGTTCTCCCCCTCTTTCATCTGTTGCGCATCAAGTAACAAAAGCAAGGCACCAGAAATATTTCTGTCTTATTTCAGCTCACTGCTTCTGTTGCAGCCAAAGAGGGAACCGACATTCAGCTTGAAAAGCAGAGATATCAGGGTATCAAAATTTGCACATGACTTTGGCTGTTTGCTCTTCATTTTTTTTCTAAACACAGTAGGATGTATTTTAAACAAGGCAGATTTGGACATAATTTCAGAATCGGAAACTGGATGTTGCTTAGAGCCGTGAGGATGTGATTTGTTTCCCAAGTTTGCCAGTATCATCTGGGACAGAAAGCATCTGATATATGAAGGGCAACTTTATTTTTGAAACTTGCACCAACTTTACTCCGCCTTGTATTTTGCTTCCCTGAAACAGGCCTGTCCTCAACAGTGGAAGAATTCTTGTCACTTGTACCATTTCTGGGTCAAAACAGAAATGTACAAATCAGTTCAGAAGATTTAATACTGTAGTTAAATAATATTCTTTCCTTTGTCATCTGATCATTCTGCAAATACCACTTGGAGGATAAGAAGAGCAGAAACAAATCCCTCCTTTCTGGAAAATTTTGGCTCTCAGGATTGCCAAACAAGTAAAGACGGAAACTAGGCAGCTGATCAAAAGCCAGGTGGTGACGAACAATACCTGCGGTATTTTTAGCCGTACCTCACAAATTCCATCTGGACGTCAGCAAATAGTTGAAATGCATATTATAATGCAAAAACATTGTCAAGTTATAGGTGACTAGGGGGATATGCTGTCACAAGGAATGAAACCAAGTTCTCTCAAGTCCATTTTCCTGGTCAATAAGATCTCTGCCTACATGTCTAAAGGCAAGAGAAGAGAGGACAACCTGCAGCAACAGGTTGTATCTCAGTCACAGAGGTGATGGTGCACAGTTGGAAGACCTGAAAGACCAGGCTAGCGAGAGATTATCATGGGCAAAAGGAGGTCCCGAGGAATCAAAAATGATGGCATAAGATCCATCCATCCATCCATCCACATGTTTCAATCCATGTACCCTTTTCAGGGAGGAAAAGGAAATCCCTTTGCATGCAACAGTTATGTCTTTGTGTGCTAAAGTTTGCATAAATGGCAACATTCTCCATTTTGCTCAGTCTCTCACCTCCAGGCTTTAATATCCGTAGATTTCATTTTCTACCCAGGCTGACTCTTTGCTTCGCCCCACACGGTCACTGCACAGTTCATATATCTCATTTGTGACAAATCCACTTTCAGTGCTTGCCAAGGTCACAAAGCCACTCTCTGAGCTGTTGACCACCATACTGTCATAGTCTCCACAAAAGTCATCTCCTCCAGAACGGACACGAAAGGATGAGTTTTGGATTTGTGGTCTGGTTCCAGCAAGATCGGCCTCACCCTGTTTTTTAATTACATTATATATCTCTAAACTGGGGCTGTTTTGTGCTTTGGTAGATAACCAAGTATCTTTCTCCTTTGCATTCACCTCGCTCTGCTCCCGTCTCCTTAGGAGGGCAAGAAAGAAAGAAAATACATTAATTTCCTTCTGATTTTCCAACCAGATTTCTTCTGTATTAGAGCAAAATGCATCCTAAATTTAAAATCAGCGGATATGCCAGAAGACAGGAAGTGGCAATTGTAGTTTAAGACCAACTGAGATGTCACATGAAAAGATGACTTGTCACAAGGAATGTGACATACATATTCACAAGTATGTGCACGGTGTGAACTGGTGGGGAGGCTAAATCTGCAAATCCCTCCAATGCAATCACTGCCCTCAACTCATGGAGAAAAGTGATTCTGTGCCAGCCTGGCGCAGGGAAAGACTTTACTTTCAACTGGGTGTAAATTTAAGGACAAGCTTCTTCTGCTCTCTTGGGTCCAAGGAAGGTAGGTGTTAGCTCTACAAGGCAGAGTAGACTAAGAAATCAACACCATGTAGATCAGGACTACAGTGCTTTGATTGTAACAGCTATGGTGGAAGAATCTTGCAAGCCTGAATATGCTACTCCCCCCTTCACTTTAGCTCTGTGGGAACTAGGGAGCGGCTTGTTTCAGATGTTCTCTTCCGTTCTGTCCTTGGCCTGGGCTCAAGCTCCGCTTACATGACCGTGGCCTTGGTAATGGTTCTTCAAAGCCATTCCCTATGTCCTCTACAGCACAGGGATCTAAATTCAAGGATCTTGTTCCTTGAGCAAAGTATGGTGGCCCACGGAATGGCTTTTCCTATGCTTGGTTTATAGACCCCTATTATTTCCTGGTGGATCTCAAGTCCATTTTTCTCTCAGAACAAGATGTTTTCTTAGCCAGCTCCCATTTCAACAATGAAAACATCTCAGCTATGCACAGACAACAGTATCTTCACTATGGCATTTCTTCTCCTTTCTCTAGCTTGTCACCCATTGCTGGAAACATGCTCAGTCCAGCCTAGATGCTTCCAATGATGCTCTCAATTTATACCATAATCCCACTTGCCTCTTTGCGTAAACCCAAAAGCTGAAAACGGCAATGGTGATCAACAGCAGCAGTGCAGGAATGCTGGAAATTAAGATGTATAGAAGGCTCCAGGCAGGCTCTAGCAGGAAAAGAAATCAAGAGTTTTAAGGTGTTACTGAGAATACAGTTTTATCATGGTAAAATTCTGACCTTCCCCGCCCCACATTCATTAATGAGATGTGGGGAGATATTCTCTGTAGGGTTTAAAGCCAAAGGAGCAATATATACTTTCCTTTTTCAAGAAATCATGGTATTGTTAAAAACTATAGTTTTGAAGGAGAGAAACTGCAATTTATTTTTTAAAAATAGTTTTTGTTAGAATGTTTTACAAAGATAAAAGATAAGCATGATAAACATGAAATAATTAAAGTTTAAATGAAAGAAAAAGTGTGAAGAAATTAAGAAAAGCGATTAAGAAATACAAATAGAAAAAAAGATCTATAAAGAAGAGATTTCTGACCTTCTTTACAACAGTTCTAACAAACTTATTCTCTCTCCTCCCTCATTAAAAGAATGAGAAATTGCAATGGATTTTCTTTACCTTTGGTCTCTGTGAGGGTTTTGTTAGCTACATCCTGTTGAATAGGTATTTCTGGGGATGTCAGTACCAGAGGCTCTATTACATACCCTAGGAAAGAAATCTGGGTGTTATGACTTAAGAATATTGTTTTAATAATATAAAGAGTCTATTTGGATAATTCTGGATTAAGGAGACCCTAAGATTGATGAGAAAGGATTTAAGACTAGGATATGACACACATTTTGCAGAAGAGTCCAAATTCTGGTGTTACCCAATTAGAAAAGGATCAATTTGCATCAAACTTTCAAAACATAAATGAGAGCCATGAGTTCAAAAAAGGAAAATTTATTAATTTATTATTTAATGCAGTGTTTCTTGACCTTGTCAACTTTAAAATACTGGCTGGGGGACTTCTGGGAACTGAAGTCTACACATCTTAAAGTTGGCAAGGATGAGAAACAGCTGATTTAATGGATATCCTGTCTTACTTTTGGGAGTGGAGGAGAGTCCAGACATAAGGCAGATCTCTCCTTCTTTTCCCATAAATAACAATAACAGTCCTGTGAGGTAGGTTGGCTGAAATGTAGAGACCCTCTGAAGTTACCAGAAGGCTCCTACGCTCTGTGGTCAAACATGGACACAAATCTAGGTCTCCCTCCCCAATATACAGCATTGCCTCTCTCTCTAATATAACAAGTGTTTTGGCTTTTTTGGCATTGTTTGGGACAACTGTTATTTGTGCTAGATTTGGCTCTTTTTCACCAAAGTCTAAAGGTGTGGAGAAATACTATCTCCCCTATTTTAACTGACACCAAATGTTACCTGTCTGAGAAGCAGCCAATTCAGAGATAACTGTTGGCTTTTCTGCAATGGGAGGAAAAACAATAATAAGAGAGTGTGAGTACTGAAAACAAAACCCAAGAAAACCCTACATTTGGTGATAGGAACTTTAAAGCCAACATGCAAGAAACAAATGTCTGTATACTGATTGCAAAAACAGAAAACAATTCAGATGTGAACATAAAGGTCTGATCTCAAGACAGCTTACTAGTTCAAATGATACACTAATTAACACCACCCACAATCCTATTTCTGATATACTGGTTGGTGTGCTGGAGAGAATTGACCATCCTTTTTTCCTTACCTAAAAAATATCTTGTTTCAGTTTGTAAAGACAGTGGCACTTTTACCAGAGAGCTGTGGCCAAAATTCATGCATATATCCTTAGATAAGCAAGCAATGTGGAATGGATTTGCATTGTTTGAGCTCTGAGATTAATTAATATGCCCACATTATGAGCATGGAGCAGTTGGTCACTCTAGTCACAAATGGGAATTGTTTTATCCTATCTTGATTAATTAAGGTTTTGGACAAGACCCGTAACTTGCTGTCAAAATGATTTGTGACATTGTCACTTCAAGCTTTGGCTTCAGATCAATCTGGTTTCCTTTCTTGAGTGTACATTTTCAAAACTTTGACATGAACAACACCTCTGTATGCAAACAAGAGACTTCACTGATTGTTATTATATATGTTATCTTATAATCTACATTATAAAAAATTGGAGTGTCCCTTATGATACCCTTTCTGAGTTAGGAAAAAATATTCAGCTCATAGAAATGGGAAAACTAAGCATACAGAAGAATAATTCTGGTTTCACAGGATACAATGAGATGTTTTCATTCATAAGTTATCTGAAGAAAAAGACTTAGTACTGGATCCCAGTAGTAGTCGGAGTGTTTTCACTGAAGGCTAAACAAGAAGCACTGAGAATCTGTGCTGCTACCAAGCAAGAAAGACAGTCATGAGCATTCGCAGATATAAATGATCCAACACCAAAGTGCATCATTGTACCTTGGGAATATTTACAGATAAAATTGTTCCTCATGTTGCATCTGTCATCATTCCACTGGAACAAGTAACGTCCCCCATCACCAGCAGGTGCCGAAGGCTGGTGATACATCACCACACACCCCTCACTTCCGCAGGAGGGCTCATCTGCATACCAGTTTCTACAGGAAGGGTAAGCAAATCATTAGCCTGAGCTTGACTTGCAAAATTTTGGGGGAAACTTCATTTGTGCTTACCGAAAGGTGGATACACTCCCATCAGTCCATGTGTATAAATATGGGCACTGAGTGCCATTCTCTGGATCTTTCTCTCTCTTGAACCCAATCCAGAAATCACCATCAGACGCTGAGTAGCTCTGGATCATCTTCTCGATCAGTCCTTGTTCTGACTGGGATTCGATGCTGACCAAGTCTCCACTGTCACTTCTGCAGGTTTGAAGGGCTTCCTGGAAACCAACCCTGCGTATGGCATCATCAAAATAAACAATTTTGTAACAGGGACGCTGCGTTCCTCCCCGGCAGAAGGTCTGACCTGTGAAACAGAAACAACCCCAATAATAGGGATCAGTCAGAGGAAGAGATCTTGACTTCAGTGGCACAGAGTAAATTTTATCTCCACATTACAAAAGGAACAGCGGCACTCTGAATTGTGTACTTCTTCTTTTTTGTGTGGAATATTTTGCAAAAAAAACCTGGTGGCCCAAGTTATTCTTGATAGTTTTTGTAAAGGGATAAGCATGTTTATTTCAAATTTGAACTGAATTCCAAGCCAGACCACTCAGATTTATTTGCAAAAATCCTCAATTTATTTCAGTGTTTGATTTGTTTCCATGATTTATATGGCCACCCACTTTTCAGCAACGATTTTGGGCAGCGTACAAAGTTAAAAGCAACAGTTAGAACAATCCAAATAATAAATGAATGCCCAATTTCGAGGAAAACCGATGCTAAACTTAAAACCATCAGTCAGCAGAGCTGGCATTAATGAGATGACTGCAAGTGGCTAGATCTTCCACCATTGCCAAGACCCTGCCTGCTCCATTCTTCAGTCTTTTTTGTCATTCTGCTTAAACAGAAACGAAGGGACTATTCTAGTTTTGCAACTCCATTCACATATTGAGGGTGAGTGGATGAACTCTGAGAATTTTAGGCAAAAAAAAATGCAAACAGAAGTTAAGTGGACTGGGTCCATCTTGTGGGACCAAGAAGGGCCTTCTCTATAGTGGCGCCCTCTCTATGGGACATCATCCCTGCAGAGGTAAGACTGGCCCTTCTTTAACACTCTTTTGCAAGGGCCTGAAAACATGGTTTTGCCAACTGGCCTGGGGCTCCCCTTCCTGAGAACTGGATTCTGGAGTTGCAAGGAAGGCCAACGGAAAGCAACTTAATTTTAATAAAATCATCCTCAGCAACATCTGCTGAAGAGAGAGCTACTTTGGAATTAGTTCATCCAAGGTTTTGCAGCAACTTGCCAAATCATTTGTGTTTTATCAGCACAATGTAGAGTTATTTTAGGCAAGACAGAAAGTGAGGCGTTTGACTGCAGGATGGCCGCTGCTCTACATCCACTGTCCACCCTGTGATCTTACTAGGTCACATCCTGGAGATCATTCTGGGAAAATACACTTTATTTTCCAAATAAGCTCATTACTGTTTCAAAGACACATAGCCCTAAATACCCTCCCAGATATGTTGAATAACATCTCCCATCATCTCCAACCAGCATGGCCAGGACTGTGGATTGTGGGAAATGTGATCCAAGCCATCTGGAAGCCATCATATTGAAGAAGACTGACTGCTGAAGAACCAAATGGCAAAAACATGGTAAAAATAATAAGGCATCACAGCAGAACATTTGGTCAACTAATCTCACCACCTCACTCTCCTTTCTGATGCTTTCACGACAGATGCATAGCTGTTTTGGAAGGGGGCAAACTCTGTCCTGAAAAACTATATGGAAGTTTTCCCAGGCCACATTTGTCAGTGTATTGATTTATGTATTGCATTTATACCTGACCACCACCCCATGGGGGTCTCAATGGTTTACAAGAATACAACAGCCATTGAAAACATCTCTGGTCGAGGTTAAAACAATGTTTTTTTTTAAATCCCCAGAGCCAACCAAGCTTCCTCTGTGCCAGCCTCCTTCTAGGATATTCTCCACCACGCAACTCAGCTGTGGTCCTCTTTTCCAGGCAGTGGGCATCTTTCCAACGTCTGGCCCCAGCCCTCCACACTTTCAATCTTCCACAAGTGCCCGTGGGCTCTGCCTGCAGTCCAGAAGTGCTGGCGTCCCATTTGTTCATTAATTATGCCATTAATTGCAAGCACTAAAGCCAGGAGATGCTGGTGCCTCTCGGGGCTCTGCTCCCCAGCTTGGGGCAGAGCGCAGGGGATGAATCTGACCAGCCTGGACGGAGCCGGCTGCAGGTCCAGCTCCAGCGCCGGGTGTGCAGCCTCGAAGATGCTCCGGGAATCCCAGCCGCAACCCGATTCCGAGACCGGCCGATCCCCCAAAGGGCTCACCCGAACCTCCCCCGGAGATCCGCTGTACGTCGGGATTTCACTCTTCAGGCGCGGCTTCTGTCCAGGGCGCCCCAATCTGGCCGCCCCCAAAACGCTGAGCGGCCCGAGGGGGGCTGGAAAGGCCCCGCCGACTGGGGACGAAAAGCAGGCGGTTGAGCCCGCCTCGGGCTTGGAAGCGCGCCGGTCCCCCCGCAGACGAGACGGCCTTTCCCACGCCTCCAAAGGAGCTGCGGGACGACGGCCGGGCCGGACGCAGCCTTAGCAGGTCAAGGGGGGAACCTCGTGGCGGTCAGAGGCCAGCCCTCCCCGCGACTGCTCCCTCCTCCCTCCCGTTAGGGGCTGCTCTCCCCTCCTCGCCCGTCCGCCTTTGCACGGGGGAGCGTCCGGTAATCCGACCCGCTGGCCGACGAATCGTGGTTTGCACGCACCTGATTGCCCGGTTGGTGGGGGGACGATTGCACCCCGCCACACGCAGCCTGCGCCCCTTGGCGTCCCCGTTGGGTCGCGAGTGGGCGCCTAAGCAATCTCCGCAGCGGGGCTCCCTTCGGCCGCTTTTCCCGGGTAGCCGCCCGCTGAGCATCCCTCCCAGCTACGTCGGAACGCGGAGCTACAGACGCCGCATCCCCGCTGCCCCTCGGGCTGTTTGCACTTCCCTCCCCGCAGCTGGTCCCCCGGACGGGACAGGGCGGCGGCGCCTCCCCAC
>JANHZU010002771.1:0-10542 GCA_032468055.1 Acrochordus granulatus | reverse complement strand
CGCCAGCCGCAGCAGCAGCCGCAGCCAGAGCCCGCCGGGCGCTCCGCCGCCGCCGCCTCCTCCCGGGAGCCGCATGGCCAGAGCCGCCGAAGCCGCGCAGCGCGCCGGGCGCGGGCGAGTGCTTGTCTGCCCCGGCCGAGGCAGGGAGGCTCCGCCTCCGGGCCGGGGCCCAGCCGGCAGGGGAGGGCAAGGCAGGGGAGGCGAGGGAGGGAGGCCGCTGGGGGGGCTCCCGGGGGCGGAGAGCGCGACTTGGCTGTTAGGCGGCGGGGCCGGAGGACCCCAGAGGGTGGCGGAGCGGAGGTCGCACGTCGCCCCGGACCCCGCAGCGAATAATGAAACTGAAAGGATGGATCCTGGCTACGTGCGTGCGAATCTCCCTCCCCTCCCTTGCATCTTAAGCCAACAAGGTTACCATAGTTTGTCCATCAAGCCGTGGTGAAGTAGACGTCACCTAAAGGGGATGCCGGCACGTATCCAGCAAGAGACTCCTCCGGTTTCTGTAGCCCTTGCAGAGCCTGTTTCAACAGCACCCTTCGCTTCTTGCTGGACTCATTCCTTTGGATCACATGAGTTGACCAGACAATATTCTATACATCACATATGCAAAAAAAAAAATCTCAGCCAAGGTTAACCAAGTTCTGCAATTCATTCGACAGTTGCATAGGTGTGGCTAAACTTGTGACAGGGTAAATGGGAAGTCAAAAGCGATCTGCAAAACCATCTCTCAGTTGCAAAGTTAATGGGATTGAACTAGCTTGGGTCGAAACAGGGGCCAAGAAACCGAGGCCGTTTCTTCAAGATGATTGGTGCAAAGAACCAACTCCCAAAGTGTGTCACAGACAGGCGTGAACTGGCTCTCTTCATCTCCCCCCTGAGCAGGGAGCAGTACGCGTGCAAAGGGTGCTATGCATCCAACAAAGCCACGTAGTCTGTTCTAGTGGTGTTGACGCAATACCCTCAAACATTAATTACATTTTTGCTTTGCTGGGAAAGTAGCCAATGTGGCTAAATCATGGTTCATCATCTCGTCTGAACCCAGAAATCTGGACTGAGAAAAACCACCATCCCAGGAACCTTACCCAGCCTTCCTTGATGCAAAGATACAGCCATAGTGTGCCACACATATGCCTAACTGTATTGCCTGTCTCTGTCTTTTAAAGAGGTCCTGGAATGGGCTTGGCAACGAGAGACCTTCTGCTGGATTCTGCTTGGAAGAAGAGATGGAAGGAAACGCGTGGAAAGCTACCATCCCAAGGCCTGCTTCTGCCCAGATGCTGACAGGGCACTTTGCCTGCTGGTTTCCTGAGCGCTGGGAAACTGGACTGTGCTGGCTTCCGGGATTCTGGGCCAACTTTCCACTCATCCCGGTTGGAAACAGCTGCCAAATGCCAGTCAGGGCAAAGAAGGAAAGGAGTCCAGCTGCTCCTATGCACTTGGCTTTGGGGTTGGTATGGAACTGCAAAAGTGGGGTGTTTTCCCTTCCCTCAGCTCCTTTGAGTGTGCATGCATGCATGTGAATGTGTGTATGTGTGTGTGCGTAAAAAGATCTCCCCTGCCAGTCATGTCTGACTCTAGGGGGGTGCTCATCTGATTCACAGCTGGGGGAGCCAGTGTTTGTCTGAAGATGCTTCCGTAGTCATGTGACTAGCATGACTGTATATGTGTGTGTATGAGCAGCAACCTTTTTCAATTGGTATCCTCCAAAACAGAGGAGCTACAACTCCCAGCAGTCCTGGCTACTGGATGATAGGGTTTGTTGTCCATAACGGCTGGAAGCTTGCAACAGCCACAGCAAAGTATGAAAATAGGCACTTTTTTCAACAAGCTTTTACGGAGATAGTGTCTGGCCCGGATCTGACCTGTTGCCTTGACATCCAAGAATTTTTGGGATGATGTGATTCAGAAACTGAAGCCTTGTGGCTTAACGGGGCAAGGGAGTCAGCCCCTTCTCATTTTCAAGGTGTTTCCCCTTCCCGAGTGCTTTCTCCTCCTGAGGCCAGTGGCCAGGCTGATTCACACATACACGTCTAGCACTTTTACTCTGTCAACCTTTACAATGCACCATCTGCCTACCAGGCTCGGGTATGACACCACTGTAGCTTTATATGGGAATGGCTTTGTATGTTCTGTGAATCCACCCACTGTGGCTTGCATTCTAGTATATTGTAAGTAATGAATCCAACTGCAATGGATTCAGTAAACTGTGGTTCAACAAACAGCAGTTAGAACAGTGCATGAACCCAGCCCCTGAAAAGTATTGGGACTAAACTGCTATCCTGCGCTATTGAAATTCTGGCTGTAGCGCTGCGATCTTGCAGTGCTGTGGAGGAAGATGTGGTGAATATTTGCCTCATCTCATCTCCCTGTTTACAGTGGAGAGTTTCTTGGAAGGCTGCACATGAACAATTCCAACTTGTATGAGAATCTTGCCTGCTGTTCCTTGGAAGAAGCATCAGCAATTTCCTAAGTGGGGCTCTGATTTACGAAAGGGGGCTATCTCTGAGCGCATGTGCACTCACACATGCACTCATTCCTTTCTGAACATACATAAATCTGCCTCTAGATCAAGCTGATGACCAGAAAGAGGCTTTAAAGTTCTCCCAATTATCAGGAAAAGAGGTGTATGCCATAGGGAGCAACTGTACTGGATCAAACCCGCTACCAAAAATGTTAAACCCCTTTGAGTAATCTTATTTTACAATAGATTTCAGTGGGTCTTCAGGATGGGAGGGAAAAAACACGGAATCTGAGCAGAACCAAAGGATGCAAACTGGCTAGACTTAAGTATAGCACGGCCTAGCACACCAGATGACAAGTCATGAAAGATAAGAATGGTGTATGATTTATAAACATTTCTCTATCACAATCTTGGGTCTGGTTCACACACCTCCATTTATCTTCACTTGATATTTACATTGCAGCAAAACGGAGGCTATGAAAATTGAATGAATGAATGCATAAACACATACTAGCAAACCCTTTGACCACAGCTTGGAATTTTGCAGATTTATGTTGAATTTTCTTCTCCTTGGAGGCAATTCGTTTTTCTCACTTCAGCCACCACCCACTCCTGTTAGGGGAATTCAAGGCCTGGTGACCTATTGTGGGTCTTTAACCTGTTGGAACAAGGGGTCAGCCTCTCCATTCTCCATATTCTTGGTCAGTACATCAACTGGACATTCCAGGACAAACCATCCCTGATCTGAAACGCCTGGATTGAGAACAAGGCATTTTGGTTAACCAAGAGCTCTAAATTTGGGATGAACACCTAATTAAAATAACCTAAATTATGGGAGCAGTCCATTTTATTGACCCACTGAGGGATGAGTGGGACTTTCGGTCCCTGTTGTGCTCTCCTGTTACAATGTAAGAGTATAAGAACTGTTAAAGCCAATTTTCGAAAGTTGGAAGAGAAAAAAAACCACACTCTTTCTGGCAACAGACAGTACCATTTCCAGCACGACAAGGGAAGGGATTCAGCTCTGGCAGATTCATCTCAGCACGTTTATGTCAAAAGGCCAGAAAGGAACTGAGAGGCTAAAACAAAACTTAGCCAAAAATTCACTGGGTGATCTTGAGTGCTGGAAAGAGTCAGCTGTCTGTAGCATGCTGTGCCATCCGAGGTACATTTTCTCAGAGGTAAATGGAGTTGGGGTGGTGGCGGCCAGGTAGTTTAGACGCTGGGCTTCTCATCCGGAAGGTTGGCAAGCAACGTAAAGGGGTGGGCTCTGTTATTTGCCCCAGCTCCTGCCAACCTAGCAGTTTGAAAGCATGCAAAAATGCAAATAGATAAGACAGGTGGGAAAGGTAAGCGTTCCATGCGCCTCAGCATACAGTCACACCAACCACGTGACCATGGAAGTGTCTTCAGACAATGCTGGCTCTTTGGCTCGGAACTAGATGAGCACCACAACTGTCAGACACAACTAAAAGGGGAAACCTCTACCTTTTAAAATGCAGCGAAATAGGGTTTACTCCCCAAGATATGACATAGTAGGCTAAAACCCTTCCCAAGGCTAAAACCCTTTCACAGCCTGTCAGAGATTGGAAGTTCTTGAATTCCTCCTGTTGGCTGGAAATTCAAATCCCAAGATGGGTCAAATAGAAAAAAATAGATAAAAAGTAATAAATGAAATACAATTCTTAGGAAGTGATTACAAACATCACCATTAAGAGCACAGATAGATTCACTCAAGCTGAAGGCTAGTGGGTCAAAACTTGTTTAATGTGTTGAACATCCAGTAGCAGATTTCCTGTGAATGGATAAAATCCCATGGGTTTTAGAGTGTCAGAAAGGTCATTCCAACTCTCTAGAAAGCTAGTCAGTCAAACACGCAAAGATATCCATGGGGTAACAAGAGGAGGCTACATCAACAATGAGCCAAAACCACTGTCAAGTACAGGCTGGCTGAAAGAATAAGAGTAATCCGTCCAATTCTATGTTGGTGACCCTGACTAAAATCCTCAAGGTAATGCCTTTACACTTTCTATATCCTCTAGGTCAGATGGTCCCTGCTTCTCCTTTCTGGAATTAAAGACAAGAAAATGGATTAAGAACACACTGAAGTCATTAGAAATGCATCTCATCTCCTTCTCCCAACACCAATGTGAAAAAAAAAAAACAATCTCAAAGCATCTTGCAGCTTTGAAAGGCTCAGAACATGCTGAAAAAGGACTGGTGGTCGACAACACAGGTGTCCAACCTTGGCAACTTTATTTATTTTTATTTTATACGTGGACTTCAACTCCCAGAATTTCAAGGATTTGTCCCTCCACATTTCTTCCAGTTTTTCCCAACCTGGAGTCCTCTAACAGCTATGTTGGCTGTGCAATATTGGGAAGAGTAGCCTCTACAGCTTTGGAGAACATCAAGATAGAAAAAGCTGGCCACATTTTATAGCAGTGGTTCTCAACCTCAGCAACTTTTAAGATGTGTGGACTTCAACTCCCAGAATTCCCCAGCCAGCAAGGTTGGATACC
Source organism: Acrochordus granulatus (assembly GCA_032468055.1). Classification (NCBI taxonomy): domain Eukaryota; kingdom Metazoa; phylum Chordata; class Lepidosauria; order Squamata; family Acrochordidae; genus Acrochordus; species Acrochordus granulatus. The sequence continues at coordinate 5,562 of JANHZU010002771.1, read as the reverse complement.
AAGCTCTACTGGCTGTCAGGCTATGCTGGCTGAGAAATTCTGGGAGTTGAAATCCACACATCTTAAGTTGCCAAGATTAGAGGGTTAGGGACATGACCCCCTCATTTAGGGGATCATCCCATCCCAAATGCTGCTAGCTTTAAGACCCTCTTGCCTTTTATCCTGCTAGTCAGACACCAGAGAAAGACTATCAAGAAGTTGGATGGATTCGTCTAGAGTGGTGATGGGGCACTGTTGGAAGACCTGAAAGACCATACTAGGGAGAAATCCTCCTGGAGAGAAGTTATCCATATGATTGCTAAGAGTTGAGGCCCACTTTATGATACATAATAAATTAATCAAAGTTCTGGCAGGACAGAAACTGATTTTAGCAGCATCTTTTCCAGAACAGAATCATGAAAGAACAGCTGATGGTGAGGGAGGACATGAGACAGTTTTGCTTGTTCCAGTAAGTGGCTACAGATCTCAAGCCCTGCCACAGCAACAGAAAATCTCTTTTGGCCAGATTTGGCATTACAAAAGAAAAAAGACATACTGATAGCATTTCTTGGTAACAGGAATCGATGGAAAAATCCTGCAGGATGGGGGAATGCTCAAGCTTTTGAGATATGACTCTTGGCAGGCAAATCACACATGGCAAAATGATTTCAACATGACCTATTCCTGATTTATGGGTCCAATTGACTGGAGTGGATCAGGGTTCATACCAGTAACTCAGGAAAATAACTGGAGTCAGGAGAAATGCCCAGGTTTGAATAAAGACCCTATACTGTAAAAATGGATTTTAAATGGCAGTTTCCTATAGGCTAGATGTTGACATGCTTGAGAATAATGCTACCAATTAACAAATTAAAGGAAGAATTTGCTGAATACAAAGGTATCAGAGGCCAAATCAGCTTTTCCAGAGAGGTAATTTTAAAAGTGAAAAGGCAAAGTCTCCCTTGAAACCTTAGAGATTACATAGACAGCTTAGCAATGAACAGGAATAATTGGTTCCTGGGAATTCTTTAGCACGTGATTCCTTCTCTCGTTTGCATAAAATAATCCTACACCAAAAAGGGGACTTACTTCTTCTCTTTCTGCTCCCTGAAATACAGAACAGACAGAAAAAGGTGGGAAAAATTATACCTTTCAAAATGATAAAAGCCTTTATTCACAATAAGGATAGACCAGGATAGAGAAAACCTTGTCTCGTTTATATTACCTTGGTGACATTTTGCATTTCAGCTTATGAGGATGAGACACCATCTCTTTCTGAAAAATAAAAAGTTTGCTGTGAAAAACTTTTTCAGGTTTCAACCACTCCTTTGGTGTGGGGATGGGAGGGAACAAGGGAAAACTCTTTGTTATTCCCGTAGCTCCGGAATTTGAAACAGGAGTAACAGCTTTAAAATACAGGACACCATTAACAGGTTAGAAAACTAGAAGGTCTCAAGGGGAGCAACCAGGAAAAGGAATTTGGACTAAAAAAATAATAAAGAAAAATCAGAGACACAGATGGAAACCTGATGAAAACAGATTTGAAAATCGGAAGAATGAGAAAACGGGATGAAACTGCCCTGGGCAGGATCAAGTCAATTTAGCTAAATGCGGGAAGGTCCTTCTTTCCTGCTCCATATAATTAAGGCAACTTCTTCCCGACAATCATCCTCCTTAAATAGCTCTATCCAATCCTGTTTCTGCAAAGCTCTCTCTCTGCAGAGAACCCTTTGAACCAGGGGTGCCCAACCTTGGCAATTTTTAAGATGTGTGGACTTCATTTCCCAGAATTCCCCAGCAAGAAGTCCACACATCTTAAAGCTAGGGAATTCTGGGAGTTGAAGTCCACACATCTTAAAGTTGCCGAAATTGGACATCCCTGGTCTAAACTCGTGCAAGGCTTTTGGCATCCTTTTCAGTGTGGAGACTAAACCAGCCAAATGCAGTAGCATTTCTGGTTTATTTCTTGTTTTGTGTTGAATACTGCAGCTGGGCAGCAGGGAAAGGAGAAAGGGAAGTCAAGCAAGCAAACAAATCACTCTTTGGTCCTTAGAGAGATTAGGAAACTCGAAAAAGCCACCTCACCAATATCCTTGCTTCCCTTTGTTTTTTCAGTAATGCCATGATTTCTTCTCTTTTTTTAGCCTGTGAAGAAAGATGTTTGCAGTGATGAGGAAGAGGTGGATTAGTTGCTTATTACGGGGACTTATCATCATCAATGCACTGATGATGTTACCTAGTTTGGTAATGAAATGTCTGCAAGAAAACAACCAAACTCAAGAGAGCACCTAGGACCTCACAATCTTTATCTTTAAACCTATGGTGAAGTGAACCATCTTGGACTCATTTCTTTGAGCAGAATTATTTAAGAGAATAATGGAACAGACTGAAGAGTAGGCTCATTTCTCCTGATAATCCCATTTCCATGGGATTGGTTTAATGGACACCCCACCCACCCCCGATCCAAACCATTAGGTTGTTATTAATCACAATGAATATGAATGCTCGCTTGCAGGCGGCAGCTGCAAAGCTCAGCACATTTCAACTTCTCCTTGGGACTGGCAGGCCTCTGGCTTCATTCCCGTGCTTACTGTGCAAAGCTTTTCTCTTTTTAACAAGAGAGAGAGGGGGAAGCAGCCCTTTCAGACTGTATTAAAGTAGCTCTTAAGTAGAACAGCCCAGTTCGCAGGCTGCTCTAACGCAATTTGGATTAGCTGGTGAACATGACTATTTATTCTAATCAATCAGCTTAATGATTTATTTAATGCAGCAGTGGGTTCAAAGGCCAAAAATGTTTATTTCCACCCTGAGCTTCAGGAATTAATTAACAAAGAGCTAATGCATTTCTCCAGGTGGGTCCTCAGCCCAGGGCCAATTTCCCGTCATATCTGCTGCAGCCTTTATCAAGAAGGGGGGTCCATCAGGTCTAGAAATGACACGACTCTTGCTTCTGGAAGAGATGCCAGCCTTGGTGCACCACATTCCTTAACCACAGCTTAAAGGCAGCCATCGCTTCTCCTTCGCCTTGGTGGCCAGATTATAGTCACTACCATTTTTTTCCTTAATAGTTCAGCCCAGCCCCTAACTGTAAAATGGATTGAATATATTCCTGCCTTCAAAGCCATTTGAGAATAGGCAGGTGCTTTGCAATACAGCTTTATGATCCAGCAGTGTAGAAACAAACATTTCTTTTTCTTGGAGAAGACAGCTGCACCCGCCAAGTTGAAGCACTGCACATTTTTCTGCCCTTTATGCCTCTAGCCTGAATTGCGGACGGTCTTCCTTTCTTTCAGATTTACAGTGCAATCTAATCATCTCCTCTCCTCTCTGAAAGAGACAATCAACTTGAGAGCTTTTTTTCTCCCGCAAAGATGAAAGGGAGCTTGCTTTTCAGAGCAAGGAATGGCCTTGGCAGCTGTCTCTACTTTCTATAAATTTTGATTTGTATACAATGCCCTCAATTTTAATCCTCTTCCAGAAAAGCTAAAATTATTAATATCAAAAGTTTTGAATGTAGTTAGTTCTGAGAAGCAGGAGAAACCACTCACTTTCTCAAGGAACTGGTCCTTCCAGTCATCTTTCTCAGGTGGCAAGTGTCTATTTTCTTCTCTTTCTAAACAACAACAACAGTTTTCAAATAAATCATTTTAATTCATTTTCAGATAGATTATTTTAAATTCAATTCCAAATAAATAATATTTAATCATTTTTCAAATGGACTGTTTCAAACACTGGATTGGGATTTGTAGCAGGAGAGCCCATGTTAGTCTATGGCAGCCAACAATAAGAAAGATGTTATTAAAAGGCATCAGATTTTATGAGTTGATGGTGAGTTGGAAAAGATGCTAGCAGTCTCCTGATTTTCTCAATGTGGAATTTTCTGGACTAGCAGGTACTTTTGCTAGGATAAACATGTAGAACGATAGTAACAAAGATATTTAAGAACACTGAATGCAAAGTTAGCCTAAAGAAAAAACAAGAAGTTCTGCAAAAGAGAAAAACAGGGTTTCTACTAAAACTCCTCCAGGAAGTTAAGTTTTCCATTTTTTGATCCCCTTGATCGTATCATCAAATTCTTTTTTAAAAAAAGAACAAGAAAAACTATTTTAAGTCAATGAAATGACCTGCAACAATTAGACAATGGACAATTCAAAACTTTTGCACGAAAGTTTTCTCACTGGGTTTGTACATTATATAAACAATGGCTTGTGAATGGCTGGTTGAATAAGACACCATTTCCTGGGTTTACATGTCAGGATAGCCAAAACCAACAAACAGTATTTTGGATTAGGGCAATACAGGAAACTGTAGTATCGCTCTATCAGTGAGATGGGTGGCATAATATTTAATAAACTCAGCTGCAGAAAAAATAGCAGTGAGATGCCTCTCTGCGCTCTGTGTTCTTGCAATGAGTTTATTTTTTTCAAATGTTGTCATTTAAAAAATCTGTCCCTTCCACTTGCTGCCTGGAGCAACATCTCCTGCCAAGTACGACATATGTAGGGCTGAATGTTCGTCCCCTGAATGGCCTGGGAACAGCATAAGGACATCCTTCTTCCAAGGATTATGGGGCATTCGTGGTTTGCCTTCAGATTCTACTATGATAAATATTAGGGTGCCCTCCAAGTGCACCCCAAGACCATTTTGCTAAGACCTCATACTCACTGTATGAGGATCCCGCAGAATAGTTGACTCGCCCTAAAAAATTAAAAAAAAAATGTTGAAGCAGGTTGAAACCACCCACAGAAATTCCCCTTTGCTCATCTGTCCACGTTCGCCAAGCGTTTCACCACGCGGGTAGACCGATGTGAAAACAGCTTCGCGGATTTCAAAAACGATTCTCTGCCGGCTGCCCACCCACACCCACACCGCACAATTAATTTAGGAGCTGACATTCTGATGGATGATTGTGGGCAAAGCAAGAAAGGGAACCGTGTTTGCGAAGGAATCCTTGCTTTTGGGCTTCGTAATTGCTGCTGGCAAATGTGGGAGCAAGGAATAAAAAAAATCTGATTTTCGGAAGCGGGACCATAAAACCCCCACAACTGCCAGCATCTTTGTGTTGCAGCCATGCTCCAGGGCCACCCAGGAAGTCGGCCAAGGCCTGCCCAGGTTGGTTTGCTAAGAGGGCGCCGTTCACGCGGTCGCTGAGCGGCACAGCCAGGCTCGCCACGGCAACGCTGAGCCACGCGAACTTCATCGCTACGATCGCCGGGGTGGCGGGGGTGAGGGGCGTCGCGCACAGGGGCCCTTCCTGCGACCGGTGCAACGCGGCGGGGCGATGCCGGGGTCCGCGCCAGGCCCTGGGGTGCCCGGAGGGGCCGCGGCGAGACAGTTGGGGTGGGCTGCGGGTGGGCACGGGTGCGGCCGACGAGGGGGCGGGCTCGCGGTGGTGCCTCGGCCTGGCGCAGGCGGGCCACCCGGACGAGACGGGGGCGCCGGCGAAGGGTCGCCTCGGGAGGGGAGCGGCGGGCCCCCGGGCACCTCGCCGCGGGTCCCGGCGATTCGGAGCTGGGGAGGTCGTCCGCACGGGGGGGAGGGGGCCCGGCCCCGAGGGTGCTGCCGGCGGGACACGAAGCGCCG
>JANHZU010002770.1:139052-164465 GCA_032468055.1 Acrochordus granulatus | reverse complement strand
AAGACCTGAAAAAAACTATCTGAAAAAACAAGGATGAAAGTGAAAAAGTAGGATCGAGCAAAATAAAGATAATGATAAAAGCAGCAGATGGACATGAGATGTTTAAAATCAAAAGGAAGAAATTGAATTAGAGAAGTTATTTTCCTTGGATTAAAAATTGTTCACAATAGCAGTCCTACACTGAATCAAATGTAGGATAACCTTAGGCCACGCTGCAATGATTAACTTGGATAAGATCTGGAAAAGCAGAGATTTTGATTTTTGTTGTTGTTCAGTTGTGCATAAATACAAAAAGCAGGCTAGTTAAAGCAATAGTCTTCCCTATAATGATGTATGAGTGTGAGTGTTGGACACTGTGTAAGGCTGACTGAAGAAGAATGTTTGCTTCTGAACTGTGGTATTGGCAAAAATTATTTCATATACCATGGACAGCCAGAGTAACCAACAGAGAGGTACTGAATCATATAAACCTGGATACAATGCTGGAAGCCAAAATGACAAGACTACATCTGATTTACTTTGGCCATGTCATGTGTGCAAATTCATTGGAGAAGTCAATAATCCTAGGAATAAGAAGAAGGGGCAAGCAAATAACACAGTGGCTTGATACCTTCAAAAGTGATAATAGATGAACATTTAACAACTGCAAGAAGCTGTGTTTGACAGAGACGCATGGAAAGTTCAAGCCGCCAAGAGTTGGACATGACTGAATGGATAAAACAACAACAGTTCCTTGGGAGGAAAGCTATAGCAAACCTAGACATCATATTAAAAAGCAATACATCATCTTGCTGACAAAGGTCCGTATAGTCAAAGCAATAGTTTTCCCAGTAGTAATGCATGGCTGTGAGAGATGGACCATAAGGAAGGCTGAATGCCAAAGAATTGATGCATTTGAAATGTGCTGGAGAAGAGTCCCTTGGACTGCAAGGAGATCAAACCAGTCAATCCTACAGGAAATCAACACTGACTGTTCATTGGAAGGACAGATACTGAAGCTGAAGCTCAAATACTTTGGCCACTGATGTGAAGAGAGGACTCATTGGAAAAAAACATGATGCTGTGAAACATTGAAGGCAAAAGGAGAAGGGGGCAGCAGAGGATGAGATGGTTAGGATTGTAGACATGATGGGTGTGGATTTGGGTAGACTCCAGGAGGCAGTGCAGGACAGGGAGGTCTGGAGTGCTATGGTCCATGGGGTCGTGAACAGTCAGACATGACTGAACAATAGCTAACAAATTGTCAGGAAGTTAAAAATGTACATACAGAAAACATGTCACTAATTATTCTCAGATAATGATGGAAAGGACTAAAATTAAGGAAGTAAGACAAGAATGGTGGTGAAGACAGGGTGCATTTTGACATTCCACTAAACTATTATTAAGTGTTGAACATGAAGATGTCAGGTGCTCTACTGGGAAGAAACTGAGGGATTTTATTTTAACACAATTATTGGCAATAATTTTCTTATCCTAACTGTAATATTCTTGTGGTTTTAGGTAAAAGATGAAGTTTTTAATAAAGAGGAGAAATTATTCAAAAGTTTAGAAAAGACAGTCAAATTGTGTGTGAAGAATATTCCATTGTCTCTTCAGCACTTAAAAGTAAGTGTTATATAGCAATATTGCAACCTTCGTGCTAATTGTTCACAAGTTGAAAATCAGCATTGGTTGCTTGACTGGTCAAACCTGATTCAAAGCTGAATCGATCTCACATATGGGAAGAAAGTTCTGAAGGTTTCCTCTTAATCCACATTAAAAATGTCAGAAACAGAGATTTCAGATGAATTTTCAGACCAGATAATTATATGAAGATTTAAGCTTCACTTAGACAGTTTCCTGGCAAATGCATACTTTAAGATTTTTTTTTATGTTTGCAAAACACAGGAAGCCGTTTTTTATAAATAGTTTTGGCTATCTCTTGTATAATCAATTTTGATACGGTCATTGTTACAAACAGTTGTTAAAGAACAATAGGCTTACTTTAACATGTAAGTCAGACCATATATCTTTGGGCATGGGCTGTATGAGATACTGAATAGTGTATACATTAATCTGAATGAGAAAGTTTTGTTTATTACATGAATAAACCAAAACATAAATTAATTTGAGGATTCAGAAGGAAAAAAACTTTACAAACGACAACAATCAAATTGGCAGATCAATAAAACACGCCTTCTGCTGGAATTTTTTTCATTTGCAAGGAGCTTTCAAATAATGGCACTGTTCTGTTGAAAAGAATAATGCTCCATTTGGAATTTGAAAGATCCAATCTATTTCCCTGTATATTTTCCCTGTATAAACATAGACCTGTGTATGCTTCAGACCTCATCCAAGGTATCATTTCCATAAACTAATCACATCCTTGCAGGATTGAGCTCCCTGGAGAAGGTTCCTCCTCAGAAGTCAGAATCACCACACTAGAGTCCAGCTGCAAAGAACCAGGGAAAACACTTTCAAAAGTTAAGACAGATGCTGGAGATAATATTCTTTATATCCTGCTTTGCACTCCAAGATTACTAATCTGTATTTGTGAAAAAATTTCTAGTTATATCGATTTTCATCTAGATCAGTACCATCTTCTGGCTTGATGCCTTTTGTATTAGTTCAGAATTTATTACTATTAATTTATTTACTGAAATGATTTATATGGCCACCGAATTTGTGAAACAATACTCTAGTTTTGCGTTGATGTTTGCATTGGCCCGAGGGACTCACTTGAATAATTCTGTAGCTCTAGTGTCTTTGAAGGACTGGTTTACCAGCTTTTAACATGCACTGTCTGTCTACTTTGTCACAAGACAGAACAAAATGAAGGAGGCAAAGATGCTGGGTTTGTTTTTGATTTTTGCTTCTGTAATTAGGACTTTGGAGAGTCAATCTGGTGTAGTGGTTAAAACATCAGGTTAGAAACTGGGAGTTCTAGTCCTGCCTTAGGCACAAAGCCAACTGAGTGACCTTAGGCCAGTCATTCTCTCTCAGCCCTAGGAAGGAGGGAATGGCAAACCATTTCTGAAATCTTGCCAAGAAAACTACAGGGACTAGTCCAAGTAGTTGCTCGGAGTCAAGAATAACTCAAAGGCACAAAAAGAAAAGAAAAAGCTAGGACTTTACCTATGTGTGCCGGTATTCCTAACCACGGAGATATTTCATTTGTTTCAGGAATATTAGGTAAATTGGATTATTAACCCACCTACACAGCAACTTTATAAAGATTACAGCAGAATGGTACCAAGCAGCTTGCTTCAACAAGAAGTATGAACTTCTTAGTGAAAATGTTACGGAACAAGTATGCACAAGGTTTTTTTTATTATATTTAACATTCTTTTACCAATTTCACTATTTTCAGGACTCTGTATTTCTAGGAGCACAGAGCATAACTGATCTTCAGGATCTGCTACATGGGAAGGAAGAAGGGGCAAACAGTTCTACAAACGCATTGATTAACATTGGGCATTCCAATGAACAATTTGTAAGTTCTTGGAATATATAGATTTAAAATGATTGGCAATAGATTTTGTGAAAAAGGTGTGTAGCATTGTATTGTACAACAAATCTAAAAATGTCTTTAGCCTAGTTATCACAGATTCTGATTTGAAGTACATCCAAATTCCAGCCTTCAATACAATAAGATTTAAAAGACCTGGATTGAAAACAGATAAAATGTAAATGATGGATGTAGATTAGGGAGACAGTGTTTTTTTTTAAATCTTTCCCAGCTCAAAACTTTACTTGGTGAAGCAGAATACAGCTACAAGACTGGGCTGTTGTGATGATAAAAATAAAGCCATGTAAATCATCTACCCCATGGTCTTTAGAAGGAAGACTAGGACAAAAATCTAGTGTATCATTCCCTGCTTTTATTCTTGCAACAACTTTGCAAAGTAAACTAGAACAAAAAATATGACTCATCCAGTAAGTTTCAACCTGAACAGAAATTTCAATCTAGGCTTCCCTAGGCTAAAGAAGATTTATGAATCTACTTAAATCTATGGCATGGGAAATCTTTGAACTGAGTTAGGACTTTACCTTACTATTCATTACCGAAATTGATTCTCCAAAAACAATCAGGAATTTAGCACGATTCTCCAAAGTTGAAGGTTTAATTTAAAAAAGTGGCATTTATTGCTAGCAAATCCAGGATATAAATCTAAAAGTAAACTGTCTGAAGGAAAAAAATAGTTCTCCTTTCACATAATGCTTTATAGTAAGTTAGGCAAGATATAGAGTAGATGACCACCCTTAATTGTTCCTATACCACATGGATTTTGCTCCTCTAACTGTAAGAGTAGTACATACTAATCAATTTTGATACACTTTGGCCAGTATGTCCCAAATACAAGCTATAGACTACCTTATATGCCAACATAGTGTTGTCTACATCCCATAACTAGGAGATATTTTGAGTATATAATATAATATATATTTTGTACTCAAAATTGTACAAGTAAATGGAAGATTCTTGAGATGTAACAAGCAATGCTAATTTTTTTAGTGAATATGAATGATGCTGATTTCTTTGCTGTTATATATATATTTTGCTTTTCCTTTGTCCTATGTTTGAAGCTGAATCAAGTAGAGAAGATGGTGCTGACCCCATTGACTGCACTGCAAGCTCTTTTCCTAGGTCCACAGAAGCTCATCCAAAAGCGTTATGACAAACTTCTCGATTATAATAGTTTGTATCAAAAGGCTTCGAGGGATGATATGGACCTGGCCAGGAAAGAATATGAGGCACTCAATGCTCAGCTGGTGGAGGAGCTCCAGAGGTTCAATGAAGCAGCAAAGAAAATTGTGACCAATTGCCTGTGTTGTTTCATCGCTCTCCTGAAGGACATGATGTCATCAGCATTACAATCCTTTTCAATCAGTGAATCCCAGTTACTAGCACTTAAACCAGAGGTGCTGACACCATACTGAATTAGTCTTTATTCTTTCCTCTTTGAAGGGAAATTTCTTATTTGCAATTCAAAACATCTGTCACAGTTTAATTGGAAATTTTTTACATGCCTTGATTGCTAGATTTTGGAGAGGGAGTACTGTTAATATTGTGGTTTTCTATTATGTATTTTCCATTATTCTAAATCATCCCTGGCTAAACGCTCTTCCCAATCTGAGTGTAAATCCATGGGGTTTAGTCTTGGGATTAAACTACAATGTGGGAAGTCAGGGAGGCTACAGAATGCCGGTAAGATTCTTGCATTGGTAAAATACAGGATATTGATACATTACATAAATGCAAGAACATCATATTGCAGCCATGAGAATTTCATCAAGATTCTCTTTCTCTCTGAAAGACAATTTAAAACCAAATTCACCTTGATCCAACGAAACAATAAAAAATATTGGAGAAATTTTTGAAGAAGGAATATCACTAACCTGAAAGTTAGAATTCCAAATTTAGAATTTCTGTCTCCTTACACGTCCTATTTTAATAGTTTATCTTAATCTTCTTTTCATGGATAATGAATTAAGTTAAATTAAATTATAATTTATCGTTAAGATGGTAAATTAAATTATAGCTGTCAAGATTAATTAACAACCTTAGTGCTCTGCAATAGTTAAAATGGAATATATCCCAGTTCATTATAATTTTTGTTTTCAGAAAAAACAACAACAAAGATGAATATTATTAGGACTGTGCACACTTTGAAAATGATTTGGAAATGGTTTGAACTTCATATGAGGTCTCTGTCATTCACTAAGGCAGCCCAACTTGTTTCAAATGCTAATATAAGCTAAATATACAACTTTATGGAATTGTCCAATTAAAGTTAATGTGGTATCTTTTGTCAGGGTGCTTTATTGAAGAATAGTGAGGAGTTATGCTAACACTTTTGAATCATTTTCAAATTATATCGAGGCCTAAACATTTAATCTAGTATATGTTAGTCAACATTTCCTTCATTGGTTACTACATACAGTTATAATAGCTTCTTGATCTCCCTGCCCAAGGCATGAGAAGCATCATAAGGTATTCTACAGTAGGACCAGATCCAGGGTTTAGTGGTAAATTACCTATATTGCTTGCAGAAGAAATGTTAATAAGGATGGACTATTTTCCTTACATTAGGTCCGCAAATTCTACTTTTAAAGGCATCACTGGAAGGTTAGTGATATCACCAGAAAGTGGAAGTCATTTTTGCCTCTGAGAAGCTTCTCATTTTCACTGATTAAAATCTCTCCAAAACTTCACAGACAACCAAAAATTTTGTTGACAGGTAGAAATGGGAGGGCTTTGCCTCCTTGAAGATACTTGTTCCCATTCATCATTAATATTTAAAACAAAACAAAAGCTAAAATATATGTAGGTTTTATTTTGTTTTACTGGAAAATGGATGACTTTGGGGAAAGACGACACAAATGAAGTTGGGCAGTTGTGTGTAAACTGCAGACAATGAGTACACATTCTCGTTATATAGGGAAGGTGGACACCAGTGTCTGAATCCTGTTTAAATTCAGAGCTAATAAATTGTGTGAGCAATTCTGTGCATAGCTCTTTGGAGGTTAAGCTCCAATAAACCAAACAGAGTGGATTAATTATCTGGAAGTAGTATAGCCCTTACATATGACATTTAAGTGGTTCAGCTGGTCTTGTGGTATCCAGTGTTTTCTGATTCAGCACTGTTGCCAAAAAAAAGACTTTTTTTTTTCACAAGGCATGTATTAAAATGAATTAACATGTACAACTGAATAATCACAACTTTCCAAAATTCCTTTTTTGGGAAATATAGCACGCAGAGCTCATCTGTTAGGCAATAGGATTTTGGAAACATAGAAATGTGCTTACATAATGGATGGTAAGCCCATCTAATTACAGTATATTTATTGTGTCATTATGTATCTATTTTATAGATGATACGGATATAGAAACTTCTTCATATTTGGAGCGGGTGAATAATTAGGTAACACTGAGTCTCTTTTACCATTTGCAGAAATCTTCTCCCAGTATCAATGAAATACAGAATCAAGTGCTTGAAGAGGTGCAAAATTTGAATTCTATCAAGGAAAACCACTGTGTAACATTTATTGAAAGAAAACTGAGTTTTGAAAGAAAGAGACCTGTCCCTCTTCAGGTATGTAACTTGCCATTAAACTGAGTAATTATTTGAAGCTAGGGATTATGCATTTTTACATTAGATCTAGAGAAATTAAGACTTCCTTTGAGTAGACCATAAAACCAAAATCCTACATGCTAAACCATGACTGAGCACTTGCACTTAAGGCAGGATATAATTCTAACAAATAATAGTTTTGGTGATATATGAAGGACAGTTTCCTCTCAGCTCTGCTGTCATTCACACAAGAAGCTCATTCTTCCTATATATCTGCAGTTTGTCATTCCATATACAAAATAGTATTACCCATGAATAGCTAATTTGTAAAGGATGGCCTTGTGATTTGGGTGACTATACACTCCCATCATTTGGAAAGGTTAAAATACTTTCTATGAATTGACAGGATGAATATAAACAAACTCCTTGACTTCACAGCAACCACCACATATCCCATAAAAGAAGCTGCATTAAAACTCGGTTCTCAAGGGTCAATACACACTGTTAACACCAAGTGTGCGAGGACAGCAGAAATTAATCATTTATTTAAGCGTTTTAAGTTAAATGGTTACCCTCGCTCTTTTATAACAAAGTGCTTACGCTCTAGACCAAAAGGGGGGAAAGAGTTACAGATAAGAACACGGTTTTCCCTCCCGTATATTAACAGTGTTTCTAATGCATATTGCGGGACTTACATGTGGGAATTGCACATAGACCAGAATTTATCTTAAGACACTAACTTATGAAGGTAAAAGATCACCTGGATTTGAAAGAATTAGCAGGGGTTGCTCATTGCATTCCTTGTGCTGGTTGCCCCATGAAATAGTTTGGGCAGACTAGGTCAGCGCTTAAAGGAAGACGAACAGGCAGTGTTACGGAAGGACCCCAGGTCTCTGGTTGCAACCCACAGCTGCGAATTGAAACCCACTTTTAAATTCAACGAAACAACTATCCAAGGTCATGTGGAGGGAAGATTAGCTAGGGAGATGTTAGAAGTGTGGGAAACGGGTCCTTTCTCTTTAGATAGATGCATAGAGTTGCCTCTATCCTACCAGACTCTCCGCAGTGAGCTGGAGCGTGGCGCTAACCAGTGGCATGTGTGCAAAGGAGAGAGGAGAGGGTTAAACGGTCAGCATGAGTGTAACTGTCAAACTGAGACCAGCTGTTAACCTGTGAGTTCTTTTATTCTCTTTTGTGTTTTGCTCTGATGATGGATCCTAGACTTTTGGATCCAAAAGCTCAGATAAATAAAAACATTTTGCAGAGTCCGACTCTCAGTTCCTTATTTGACAAGATGAATGCATTAAAATGAGAGAAGCAGGCAAATGTAATATATAATATGATGTTTTGTGGAAGATAAATCTTATTGCTTCAAAAAATATGAGCAAGCACAGGTACAGGTACTGCTCAACTTACAATCATTAGTTTAGCAACAGTTCAAAATTACAACAGCACTGAAAAAAATTATGACTGGTCTTCACACTTCAAGTGCTGCGGCACCCCTGCAGTCATGTTATCAAAATTTGAGCATTTGCAACCAGCATGTGTTTATTCAGGTTCATATGATTGCCATTTGCAACCTTCCTAGCTGGTTTCCAACAAGTAAAGTCAATGGGGGAAGCTGGATTTGCTTAGCGACCAGGGGATTCAGTTAACAACTGCAGTGATTCCCTTAACAACCATTGTAAAAAAGATTGTAAAATCGGACATGGCTCACTTAACAATTGCCATGCTTAGCAATGGAAATTCTGGTCCCAAATGTGATTGTAAGTCAAGGACTATCTGTATATGAATAATAAGAGTGAGCTCATACATTGGACTAAATCATAATGTGATTTATTTGATTTTGGTTGATTGTGGTTTATTTGACCAATCATAGTTAACCAAGCCTTGTCTTAGTTTAAACAAAGCCAAGACTAAATCATGTTATGTAGAAAATTGCAGTTAACAATAAGTTTGCTATTCCATGCCACATTAGTTCTTTCAAACAGCTTTTTATTTCCAGCCTGAATTTCCTCGTCAGAAAGAAGTCCACAGGACAATGCTACTTTCTATGTACAACTTGGACTTGCTATACCAAGCCAAGCGTAAATGCAATGCCACACAGGAGTTGGATATTGATCTTTATGAAGGAGAGGTGGTGGCTCTCATAGACCAAAAGGATCCCTTTGGCTGTACAAGCAGGTGGCTTGTTGATACTGGAAGTAAGTACTTCACATAGTGCACTCGACAGTAGATGTGGCCCAGTTGCAGAGACTCAACCTTTAACGTTACCTTCTTGTTTAGAGTTGGGTTAATGGATACTTCCATTTAATCACTCCTTCACCTGCTATTTTGTTATTTTAATTTCTACATTGCCTTTCCTAAATGGCTCTGGGCTTTTGACATTATTCCCTCCCTCACTCCCTTCCTGTAAGGAACCAATAATTACTGTATTTAAATACATTGAAACAAATATGATATTAAAATCTTCTTTACTTATCTTTCAATTCTTCCAAATCTGCCTCAACATGCACCTGGGATTAACCCAAATTTTTAAAGGATTTTCAGTTTATATGTTTCAACTCCATGCAGCAGTGTTTTTCAGCCTCTGCAACTTTAAGGTGCATGGACTTCCAGAATTCTCCAGTAGCTACTGGCTTGAAATTCTTATGAAGTTTCCTGATTTAGCCAGAAGGAAGTCAGAAGGCAGTGCCTGGTAGAATTTGGAAGCACAACCCAAGTCAATCTAGTGAACATATCAGGGTTTGCATCACAGGAAATAAGTCTAGTTCAACTGAACATTGATATGGATAAGGACTTGCCAGTGCAGAACAAAAACAGTTTATGTGTGAGGTTATTTATTAGTTTATATAGTTTCTAGCATTTTCATAATTTCTCCTCCTTTCACTGGGTTTTCAGATTGCAAAATTCTTTCTGTATCTCTCTGATTCATCTTTCAATAATTTACGGTTCTTATGATAAAGCAAAACAAAGATCTCCTTAAGCCAACCTTTTGATATTCTTGGCACTTTTTCTCCCCTTTCTAGTTCTTAAAGGATATGTTTATTCTTCCTTCCTGAAATCCTATAATCCAGCCAAGGCACCAAAAAATGCTGGAAAAACAAATTACTGTGAGGGTGACTTTGATAACATCAGCCTTTTTGTCTCTTCACGACAACTGGATGAGAACAATACAAAATCCACAGGACATGAAAGAAGTAGCAGTGGCTCTTCCTATAATAGCCTGTGTGAAAAAGCGTCTGTTAATGGCTCAGAATTGGACAGATTTTATGAAACAGATGAGCAACATGTAAGCATGATTTCCTGACTAGTCCTTTAAACAAAAAAAGGGAGGGGGTGAATTCAGAGATGAGTTATTTGCTAGTCATCTCTTAATTGTAGCTGCCTATTCATTTTTCTTCTAATCAATTAGCAACAGAATTTACTAGCCTTGCCAATTCCTTTTGTATAGACTGATCTCAGAGAAAGAAGATGTGCAAATGATTGATGATGACAAAGGCAAATAAGTAAGCTTACTTCTAACATTTGGCCTAGGTCTTGATTTTTCACACATCTGAAGTCAATTCTCTACTGCTGCAGGATCAGTCTTAGGCTAGAGCATGTCATCTTGTAGTGTTCTCAGTATGCATTAAGATGAGAAGTTTAATGTTTTATTGTTTCATGGCTTCATACTCCTCTCATTGGGAAATAACTCTAGAGTTTAAATTTAGGGGTTTGGGTCTAATATGAGTGTCCTCACTCCTTATTCAAAATCGGACACAAGAATATCAATCATAGTCAAATATTACTTGACTTGTTGAGCTTGTTTGGTTAGTTTCTTTCCCACTTTTTCACAAAAGAATGAGTAGGATTCTCTTTTTTATGTTTCCAACCTCTCAGACTTTCTATGCGGTTCATGCATTTCAAGCAAGGAATAAGCAGGAACTCAGTCTTCATGAATATCAGCGAGTTCAAATCCTTCGTTTTTCAGATTTGAGTGGCAATAAAGAATGGTGGTTAGCTGAAGCAAAAGGACAAAAAGGATATGTACCAGCTAATTATCTTGGGAAGATGACATACACATAAATATCAGGATGTTTCTACAATCAGAGCCAGAAGACTTTTGTTATGTTACCATCATCCATGAATTCTTGTGCCTTCAAAAATTTAATAATCCAAGAACTTCCAAAATCCGGAATTGAAGTACTTGTGAAGAATTTTTGATAGAATGATTATGTTTGCTTTTATTTTAAACTTTTGGTACGCTGGACTGGACAAGAACTTCTGTAAAGCCTTGCACAGATAAATTACACATTTGATAATATTGAAGTAGTCCACCAGGCATCTATAACAAAAACATCTCATGACATACTAATCTGTTTGTTCCTTTAGGTGCCAGAAGATTTCTTGTTGGCATTTGATGCAAAGTCCTAACACAATTAATCCTCTAGGAATCATGTCAACTATAAATGTCATAGCTTGGCTTTTACAAATATGTGAATTGTACAGGAATGGGCATGAAGACTTCTATAAAGTCTACAGAAAGTTCTCAGGTTTCTAAACACAGTATAGACTCAGGTGTAAGGAACTGAAGTGGTAGAGAGAAGCTGAGAAAATTCCCTGGAGATTTCTTGCACGTGGTCACGCAAGACATTTCTAGACACAAGCTTGTAAAGATTTCAAGAACTGAATGCACTTTTTGCTGATCTTTCAACAGAATATTTCTTAAGAGCTATCTCAAAATTATAGTTGTGTTGAAAATGCCTCCTGCCACTTATTTAAATGACACCTGTTAGGCCTCATGGAAAGGTATACACTTACCAGGGATTAAGCTTTATAAACTCTGGTGGAACATACTTCTCATTTCAGGATTGTGTTTTAAGGACAAATCCAACTGTCTTTAGCAGTGCTTGCTTCCAATGAGGCATCTATAGAATTACATTGTTTTTACATGTTTTGCAATAACCCAGAGGACATGTTCTCCAAGAGCAAGTAACAGGACAGAGTTGGTGATTATGAAGCAAACTTAGGTGCTCCAAGAACAAAAGTTCTAGAGCATTGGATCAAGGCAGTAAATGGAATGAAATCTCAGTATTTATCTTTAAAACCAGGTATCTAAATCAATACAAGACTATTTCATTGATGTTGTTTAAAAGCAAAGCTTCTGTGCACTCCTGAATTATTAGAATTACATATAAAGGATATCCTCTTTGGAAAATTCCTTATCATTTAAAAATAAAGAAAACCCAGAACTCGCTAAATCTGATGTTATTCCCAGTGTATTAAGAACCAGCAAAATATGTCAGTAGAGTCCAGGGAATTATTTATAAATGGCCTCTAGGATCAATCTCGTAGAGTATTCCAATGCTCTTTAGAATCAGTTTCATGTTATGTATTTCATTACTGGCTCAAGAATTTCAGCAATAAGACTTTTTCAGTGACCTTTCATATGATAAGGTGGCAAATACTGCATAAATAATTGATTTTCTTATTGCTTTCTCTGATTCTCAGAGAGACACAGACACAGAGACCTCATTTGTGTGGTGCGTATAGAAAGCTTTTAAGCTTGGCCATTTTGTGACTAACAGAAAGCTCGCAGAACTGATTCTCCTGTTGCTGTCAACATCACTCCAAAGGTCTTCTAAATTCTTGCCTTTCCGTGAAGAAACAGAGTTGCCTTATCAGTGAAATGGGTGGCATATAAATTCAATAAATAAATAAATAAAGTAGCAAAGAAAGCCAGAAGTAAATATTGCTTTAATTCTGCTTTTTGTCAGTCTTGTTGGAATTCATGCAACTTAGTGAAGTAGCCTGTGAATTAGGTACTCCTATCTTAATCCATCACTTGTTTATGATGAAGTAAAAAATTACATCCTTCCATTTGATGTACTTCACATATAAAATTGTTAATATGGATCTGCTTTCCAGAAGTACTTGAATTATGCAAGTGGCTAAAAATATTGTACAGTGAAATTGTGTCTTATGAGACTAGGAATTGGTAAGCTATTTTTGATAAATTTCTAGAAGTATACAGTTGGAGATGAAATTACAAATTTCATCTTAAAATGAAATTTGAAGCTTAAATTACAGATGGACTGAGAACACCAGCTTACAAGTCTTCCAGACCACAGATGGAAAGGAAGATAAGATTTTGGTATTAATATAGGGAGATGGTATATCTATATTTATATATATCTATATGTGAGATATTCATTGAAAAGAGGAGTAACTTAAAAGAATGTAAGAATATAAACTGCAAAATAAGGTCCAAATTATAAAAACACGGTAGAAGACTTAGTTAAATTATTAACAATTTTAAGGATTTTATCCTGAAGTAATTTAAAATAGTGTTTAAGGGCTTCTGATTTTACAGAGTCCTTGCTGCAATTAAAATAGCTAATTTAGCCAATAGCCTAAATTGGACATAAGAGTGGCCCCACCTTGATATTCTTCCTAAAGGCCCCAAAGTTATGTTTTGCCAGCGGGCCCGAGGACTCAGGTGATATGGAGTGTATTGAGTCACCATGGTTGAGTTGGGAAGCCATATACATTTTCTTAATAAATAAATAACGTAAATAAAGAGCTGTTTATTAAAAGATAAGGTTGCTCTGAATTAAGAAGTTTCTTCCATTTTTATAGTGATGAAAGGAAAAATAGGCCAGATTCTATTTCATTTCAAGTGGGATTGAAAAGATGCTTTAGTTCAAAAAGGGGGGGAAAGTGCTAACAGTGATATTTTTTACTTGGAATAAAAAGAAAGTCCTTTTTTGTTCTCAATGACTCTTAAGTTATTTGGAAAATAAGATAGTTCAACCTATTTATGTGTAACAAAAATTTCTAGTATTTAATAGAATTCAACCAGAAATTGGCTAAAAGTAGAGACTAAGAGAATGTATGTGGGAGGAGGTATTTTAACAACAGAAATGCATGTTGTGTCATATCCATACAGTTAGGTCGGGAATGTTAAAAGAGTGAGGGTTCCCCCCCTTTCCCCTTCTTTTTTCTCCTCCCCCATTTTTTCTTTTTATGTAACACTGTATTGTCAATATTGCTTTATTTGTTCTTCCGTGTTTTGTTATGTATTTTATGTTGTATTTTGTTGTTTTTCTTGTTGAAAATTAATAAAACATCTAATAAAAATAGACATTGTTAATGAAAATAGAAAATTCCAATAAGTGTTGTTTATTTTCATTGTAAAGCTGAACAAGTGTGGATATGCTGAACAGAAGTTCTCCTTTATGCGTAGTGAAAAACATAGCACTCTATTTCAGTCTTGATCCTCATATTGCCAATTTTCAATATTTCTGCATAATTCTTATTTCTGCATAAATCTTATCTACAACTTCATCTGTTCTCCACACAGGTCCTAAAACTAGTTAAAGAAAACCCAATTAAAGAAATTACTCAAAACTTTGTTTATTGAATAAAAGATCCAAAGCTACACATTTATATGTGGTAAAAGTATGTGACCCTCTAAGATTTCAGTTTAAGAGGAAATTTGAATCCCAGATGTTTTAATCAATGGGATGATAATCAGGTATGACTTCAGAAACTTTTAAGCACCACCACTAATGAAATGCTAAGACAAGACTTTGAAAATAATTACTTTGTATTTTTATTTTGGTTTCTCTCATATGTTCTCCCATTCAAACTCTCTTCTATAATTTTATTCC
Organism: Acrochordus granulatus; assembly: GCA_032468055.1. NCBI lineage: Eukaryota > Metazoa > Chordata > Lepidosauria > Squamata > Acrochordidae > Acrochordus > Acrochordus granulatus. The sequence continues at coordinate 149,755 of JANHZU010002770.1, read as the reverse complement.
TTAAACTATCAGGAAAAAAAGAGAAAAAAAATCTTCCAACAGCATTTCACTCTGGCCCATATTTGTTACTATGCAAATCCAAAGACTTGTCCTGATGTGGTCTGGGATCACACATCATAACACTGAAACATAATCTACAAACCCATCTATGATTTATAGCTAGTTTTTCAGTTACAGTGGAACCTCACAAGATGAACAAAAAAATGTAATAACATTTATTCCGCTAGATAAGCGGCGACTCACAAGACAAGCAAACTTCACGCGATAACTTACGTGTTATCAGTTAGCACGCTCTGTATTTCCTGTCCAGGCAGCAACCGCGTGAGAGTTCGGTTGACACTGCCGCCTGCAGTTTTTTTCCGTTACTGTCTGTGTGCTGTACTGTGAGACGTTGCTGAAGGAGAAGGGAAAAGGCCCTTTTGCCTTGAGCGGCGGTGGCAGTAAATCCTCTGAGCCAGCAGGGGGCGCCGGACAGCAGCAGAGGTCAGAACCTGCCTCGAAGCAGATCCGTAATTGCTTGTTAGTTTGCTCTATTTCTGCTTTATATCGTATATTAATCATTGTTACTTGTTTCAGATGTTAAGGACAATCATTTCTACATCAAATTCTGTTGAGAATGGTTTTTTGGTGAATATTTTTGGGGGCATGGAATGGATCGTCCGACTTTTGTTTCCTATGGGAAATCTTATTTTGGTTTAAGAGCATTTCACATTAAGAGCATTCTTCTGGAATAGATTAGTCTGGTCTTGTGAGGTTCCATTGTATATGCCAACCACACTACTATGATTTGTTTCACAGGGTATGACATTGTGAAAGTACTACATGTAAAAGTTGACTATTTGACAGTATTTCAAATGCTCATATATATTTTTGTGTGACTTATTCCTTATTGCATTTATTTAAAATAGGGAGAATAGCCAAAATGCCTACTTGTTGTAGTAACTGTGGATGTTATCCTGTGATGCTGTTCACAATTTTCTATCAGCTTTTGGCAGCACCTATCCTCAAAGCCAGGGAGGGCTTCTTAGCATAGGGCTTGCCAATGGGCTCTTATCAGCAGTTGCAGCTTGTAATTCCCTTGGCGAACGGTAGGGTTCGTTCAGCGTCTATGTTGCGCTCTTCTCAGACTCCGGTACCTTATAAAGTAATTGGCGAGGCATTTGGCAGTCATCCAATCTGATAATATGAACCACCCTTCTCATCTGGGGTCTGATCATCAGGGACTCAGTGCTGGTGGACTTTGCACAACCTCAGACAATCAGGTTGGAGACAGTCTTGCCAACAAATGCCAAGAATGGAGAGTGTGCATGTGAAATGTCTCCCAGTTTGATGTGCCTTCAGTAAAGTCACATCTGTATGGGAGAGAAGCGATAAGCACAGCTCTGTAGACTTTCAGCTTTGTGAGATTGATGTTGTGTTGACTTGAGCACTCTAGAAGACAGCCACTTGCTTTGCTGATCCTGGTGTCAATTTCTTTGTTCAAAGACTCGTCACTTGAGGTGCTTCCCAACTATTTGAAACTTTTTACATTTGTCATGGACTTGGTTTGCGGCTTAGGCTGATACAGTACTTCAGTCTTGTTCAGGCTGGTAGTCAGGCTGAAGAACATATGGCATTTTAAGAATTTACTCAGCATCAATTGTAGATCACTGTACTTGTGTCCAGGAATGCACAATCAACAGCAAAAAGGGTTCTTTGAATGGCTATATGGAGGCACAGTGTCAGTCTATTCAAGAGGCAAAGATCATAGAGAGAGCTATCCAATTGGAATCTGATATATACTCTCCCCTTTAGCCCTGGGTAGCACGTAACAACATGCAAGCAGATTGAATAGGACTGGAGCACGCATATGTATGTGTACCAGTATACACATACAGATATGTATGTAAACATATTTTTCACATATGCATTAATTTCTTAGCATTCAAAGTGATTTTTAGATAAATATTAGGAGAAGAATAAAATATCAAATGTATTTTAATAAAAATCAATATTGTTAAATCAATATTGAATTTAATTAGAGCTATGGTGCTTGGGCTGCAAAACTCTAATTACTACTATCTAGTAAGAATCTGGATTTTTATAGCCCTAATTTAATGAGGAAGTTATGAATAAGGCAGCTTCTAAACTAATGGGACTTTTTACTAATATACTGATTCTTCTCAATGCAACAGTATGCCTTAAACTTGTTGGAAATATAATATATAAACTATTTCTGGAAAAAAAAATTCAACACATTGCCCGACTTAAATCACATAACTATCAAATAAAAACACAACAGTAACTTATAGATCACTGATTTTACTGTATTCAGCTAGAGTTGAAAGACGTTTGTACTTTGCAGATTAAAACTAAGAATAGAATTACTATTTTTAAAAAACAGAACTATTATTTTTTTAGTTTCTTCTGAGCTGCTTTCTTCTTGACCATCTGCAACCTTTTCATAGCATTAAGCTGTGATTCTTGTGAAGTTGGACCTTTCAATGATGGGGACTGATTTCCTGATTCTGAATTTGATTTGCTAGCACTGCTCCCACTGCTTCCTGTTGCCACACTGCTGCCATTTCCACCAAGAGTTGGACTACTGCCAGGGGCTGAACTACTTGCATTAGGAAGTCCTATTTTGTTTACACTGTCACTGCTCACTGACCGAGAAAGACCCATTTTTCCCAATGTCAGAGGTGGCAGTGGTTTCAACTGGCCAGGGCTTGTGCTAGTCGAAGATGTTATTTTTGATCCTAGCCCTGCTTTGGCTGTGGCCAGCCCTGACAATCCAGTGGGTTTCTGGTTGTTTGAGCCAGTGACGGGCTTCCCACTGGTACTCTGGGTCGTAGATCCCATCTTGGCTGTTGAGGGACCTGCAGAAGATGTTTTAGCTGCAAAAGCTGCCCATCCTGTAAGGCCACTATTTGAGGAGGAGGACACACTGGCAGTGGATGAATTCCCTGAAACTGTTGCTGAAGTCTAAAATAAAACAGAAACAAATATTATCTTACACACAATTGAGCAGAGATCAATGTAAAACAGAAGGGCTTTACCTTCCTATCATTAGATAAGAAATCTCAGCAGACTTGTAATATTTATTTGAAGTCATTAGAATGCAAAAATTAGCACATTAATATATTTAATGTTCCAGGCCAATTATCACCACAGCTTGACTTTTTTCTTATATGTACAGTGGAACCTCAGATTGCGAGCCTAATTCGTTCCGGAAGAATGCTCTTAGTCCATATTGCTCTTAAACTGAAGCGAGGTTTCCCATAAGAAACAGTGTAAAGTCGGATGATCTGTTCCACACCCCCAAAAATATTCATAAAAAAATCATTTTCAATGGAATTTTATGAAGAAACAATTGTCCCTAATATGTGAAACAAGTAACAATGATTAATACACAATATAAAGTTGTGTATTAAATAAAACAAATTAACTAGCACTTATGGATCTGCTCCAAGGCACATTCTGGCCATCAGCTGCTACTTGGCCAGTGCTGTCTGGGCAGCCCTGTTGGATTGGGAGGCTCTGCTGTTGCTGCTGCTCAAGGCAAAACGGCCTTTTCCCTCGGCAATGCCTTTCTGGGGACCTTTCCCGGGGTATGTGGAAATGTTTCTTATCATAACGTGACTCCATGCTATGAGAGGGGAGAAGACATGAGCAGGACGGGGACAGGCTCGATGGTGCCAGGCGAGGAGGGTGTGTGTGTGTGTGACAGGGAAGACAGAGGGCCAGTCTTCCTATGCTTTGTGAAGAGTCCCGGATGGCATGAGGGAAACGAGAGGGAGGAGAGGAGGGGGAGGGAGATTGCCTGGAAGGAGAATCTAGAATCTGAATCTCGGGAGTTCTTTCTCTTGAATGACTTTCACTTAATTTACGCTTTTTATGCAGCAAGAGAGAAGAACCATCGGCTCCATTGTGAGATTTCCTGTGCAAGCTCATCATGCGGTGCTTGTCTTGCGAGTTGCTGCTTGTTAACTGAATTAAATTTTATTCAAAATTTTTGCTTGTCTTGCGAAAGTCTCATGGACCGAAGTGCTCGCAATCCAAAGTTCCACTGTACTTGCTTCTCAGAGGAATATAATCCTATCCAGAACAAGATTTATCCCTTCCTTGAATTGCTGGCATACAAACATCTCTTCTCATAATTTAAATATATGATCTCTTACCAAATTATTACCAACTGCAGGCAGGATACAAGAGCACCAATCCCTAATATTAATATTATATATTTTCTATAATATTAATTTAATATTATAGAAAAACTAACTTTGATACCTCAATATTCGTTTAAATTGTTTGTTAGCTCATGAAATGGGCATACTGAGATGTACCTATAACTGCTTGCCCTCTTGCATTCTGAACCAGCTGAAGCTTCCAAATGCTCTTCAAAGGCATATTGCAGTAATCTTCTTAGGAAGTAACCAAAGCACGAGTGACTGTGAGTGGTGCCTCACAATCCAGGAAAGTTAGCACTTGCTACCCAAATTGTAATTGTGCAAAAGTCCTCCTGGCTATGGTTGTCACCTGTTCTTCAAAAAAAGAGATATGAGTCTGGGAAAAATCTCAGATTGTACACTGATTCTGTTTGGCATAGTGCCATCCCAAACTAAATATGGCAAATCAGTAGAATTGGGAGGCCCTAAAATCCAGAGCCATTTCTACTCGCATTGAGTTGAAATCTGTTCGTCCCCATCCAACCTCCTAGTGCCTGCAGACATTAAAAAATGAACTCAATAACATCTCTCTGGGCAGAGACCTGTAACCAGCATCATCAGCATACTGAGGATACTTCTCCCCTTACTGACAGAAGACTTCACCCAGGCTTCATGTAAATGTGAAATAGGATTGGGGAGAACACTGCATTCTGAGAAACTCTATAAAAAAGGAAGCCTTAGGCTAGAACTTCAATACCAACTGGAGCTGACCTTGAGAAAAGGAAGAAAACCATTGTATTATTCTACCTCCCCCCACTTCAAACTTGTTGAGCTGATCCAAAGGATACCATGATCAACTTCATGAAAGCTCCCAACAGATCATGACGAGCAAAAATGGATGCACAATGCCCATCCTATTCCTGCCATAGATTATCTACAAGCATGTTCAATTACTGTTTCAGTCTCATATTCAGACGTGGAACTTGACTGAAAAGGGTACAGATAATTTCCAAATTAGAGAGTGAAATATAATTGCCCATATTCCAGATAATTTTTATAGTTAGAATATAGTTATGGAAGAATAAAATTGTTTAATCGACATAATATTGTCCAATTAAACTGCCCAGAGTCACCTTATCAAAGAAATTGCTTTTTCACCAATATAAATGCCATGCACTTATAGTCCTACTTTCATCTCCCCTGTGCAAGATAAAACAGATAAGTTTTCAAAATATTCCTAAAGTCTAGAGGGAAGAAGTTGATGGATTTCTACTAGGAGGGAATTGGACAGCATACACATTTAATAAATAAATAAATTATAGCCTTCCCTATTTTATTTTGTTTGTGTATTGGAATGAAAAATATTATTTTTGTCTCTGCTACTATTGTCCCTAGTGTAATGCAATTCAGAATCAGCTATGTGCAGTTAAGTTCCTATTGTGCCAACATTTGATTTCTTGCTGACAGTCCAGTATGAAAGCTGCTAATTATTAATAGCAAGCAAACAGTTACCAATGGTTATATGACTCTGTGTACTTTACAGCACATTAAATCTAACGTGCTTATAGTGATTTTATCAGGTAATACATAAAATGACAATGATTTATCTTCTGTTCAACAAACTCATGTTTATAAAATACTGAAGACATAAGCAAATGGGAAATCAACTTGGACTTTCAGAGTTTCTCTTAGTCACTAAGCATTGCCCCAAATCAGTAACCATCAAAATGTTGATGTTTGCAATAAATAGTAAGGTGAGGGTTCAGCTACGGTTTCTCTTGCTATTCTTGTCAAAAGACTGAAGAATGTTTTTCTAGTATCTCATTTATATTGGAGAAAGTTATACTGCTGGCTTTACACAAAAATGCCCCCTATTAGAAACTGCTGAATGTTGGCGTTTGTCAAGTAAACACAGAATTCTCAAAGAGAAATCCATTTATGTATTTGTAGTTTTAAATATTCAGTCACTAAACAGATCCATGCATTCCTGACTGGGATATGGAAGTGTGTGTTCTCAGCAGTCACATCCACACTTTGGAACTCCCTCCTAGTAGAAATCCATCAACTTCTTCCCTCTAGACTTTAGGAATATGTTGAAAACTTATCTGTTTTATCTTGCACAGGGGAGATGAAAGTAGGACTATAAGTGCATGGCATTTATATTGGTGAAAAAACAATTTTTGATTTTTTTTTACATTTATCGGTATTTGAATTTTCTGGTTTACTTTTACATGTTTATATTGCTACCTACAGACAGCATACAAGCAAAATAAATAAGCAAGCGTATTGTACATTAATTGCCTGTTAACTAACCAAAACAAGAAGATAAATATTTTTTCAACAGTGGATCTATAAGTATGGTAGGTCTTACAGAGAATGTTCTACAAGTCAGCCTCTAGAAATGAGGAGACCCTGCTTCCACTGTAAGGAAGGCTCAGCCATTGGATTTTTTAAAAAACAAGCTTTTCTGAGAGCAACTGTCCCTTTTATGCCATACGGGCTTTATACTTGGAACAAAAATTGCTGGGTTCATACAAGGTACCATACTTTTAATATGGATTAACAAAACCATTTATAACATAGCAAAACATAGTATGCTAAGGCCAAAGAAATATATCTTATTATAGATTGCAGCTTGTGTAATTATATTAAAACTAAGACAGTGACTAGTTTCCTACAAACTATTAAATCTCTTTCTAGACTTTATATGTGAATCCAATATCAAGCCTCTCTATGAATGTTGGTATCTGCAGAAATATCATCTTTTATTCAGGTACATGCTCTCTATAATACAGAGATTATAAACAGACAGACATATACACACATATGCACAGCCCTACTGTATGTAGGAGATTTTAACGTCCCTTTAACATATTTATTCAAAAAGAAGATACTCCTGAATTTAAGATGACCACTCTCTCAAAAGAAGAATAGACTGAAAATATCAAATATACATACACATCTATCATGCTATTCCCTTTTGGGATAAGGAAGAATCTGCAAAGCACAGAAAAGAAAGTATAGTAAGCCAAGTAAATTAAGATATGAGATTAAAAAAGGAAATATAATTAAATCTAGTTTATACCAACACCATTCATTACATATCTTTCTGTCTTTGCAAACCATCCTTGCTTTTACCCAGTCTATGTGTTGCTACATACATTGCTTTTTTTTCTTTCTCATATGTTTTTCTGAAAATTTCATTAACTCCACCCAATTACTTGGTGTTTTCTTTTCTCATGATTCATTCACTTTCCTTATATTTATTTTGGAATTCACTCTTGATCCTACCTCCTATTTTATTATATACATTTTAAGAGCCACATTTCTACTGCATTAATTTTTGATATTTCTACTGATATACCAACTCTCATCTCCCTGTATTAAAGTGGGGGAAGCCTGCTTTTACTCATAGCCATGTTATATCTTTCCCTTTTTCCAGATTTCATAAACATATTTTATGCATTAATTCAAGCTCCCTACTGTTTACTTCTCTACTTAATAAGCCATGACTACCATCAAGCAGGACCATGCCACCCATGGTCAACTGAGAGACTTTTTATAGAGAATTACTAGTCTTAATCACTTTTATGTCACACACAGCAGTCCCTATTAATGGTAATGTCACTCAACTTTGAGCAAACTAAAATCTATATCCACAGAGTACCTTGGAAGCCAACATACTTGTGACCTGCATACTGCCAACCAGTAGATACATGCAGTGCACTGACGTGCATCAAATTCACAGACTGAAAAAAGTAACACAAATATGTGAACCTCTCTCTCATACAGCAACACTGAAATATGCACAAACATGTACACACATAAATTACACAAATACACAAACAACTTTTAGCAGAGACAGAAAAAAGAATGAAGTAAAAACAGGATGGTGATAGAGTAAAAGGTATAAACCTAAAGTTGGGAAAAAAAGAGAAAAAAGGAACAATACTTAATGGAGATGAGGCAATCAGAAGAGGATTGGGTAAAGAAAGAGGGAGAAAACTCTGGTAAAATTTTACAAAAAAAAAGGTTAAATTCCACAGATAAATCACTGGTCCTAAACAAGGCCAAATTTTCAAGCTAATCTTCAAAGATATCTATGCTTTTCAACAGGAATGTACAAGTATTTGAGCCTTATGCTATCTTTTTTAAAAATGCTCCTATTTTTACCAGTAATATAAAATAATTCCTCATTCCTAATATATTTAATTATTTTGAGGGAGGGGGAATCACCTTCCTATTAGTTAAGGATGGTATTTGCATCTCAGATGGTACAGCTGGGAATGAACCAATATGCTGCCCTTTAATTGTTAGCAAGATGGATTAGTAATGTGACTCAATGCAAGGCAGTTTCATATGCTATCATGAAAATATCCTCCCTCTTTAGACTGTCCTGCATTATAGAACAGCTGAGAAGCATAATAAAAAAAACACTGAGGAACAGATTATGTGCATAGGGGGAGGATGAGACGCTTAGTATTTTCTTAAATCTTTCACTAATCTGATTTGGTAGCTAAAACATTATTTTAACCATTTTCTATTTTAACTTAATGAAAATTGATTTCAGATCTAATGGTTTGTAAAATAAACTTGGGTGTCTTAATTTGATTGAGTCTTTTTCTTTTTGCCACCTGTACTATTAATGCCAGTTTCTGTTATGTAGCATCAATAGCTAACACAACGAGTGACTATGGCAATGCCCCTGAACACTTTGTACCTCTAGGTCAATATGAACTTGATGGAGTTCATTTGTGAACATTTCTCTTTTCATGCTTTTCCTTCTGTATTGTTTCAATTATATAAACTTGGGAGGAATTTTCATTTCTTCTTTCAGCGGTTTCGTGTAAATAAAATAATGAGAAAGAAAAAACACAGCTAAAGTTTCACCTTTTCTGCCTACCACTTAAAATAGTTATTTAAAGATAATACAAAGCCAAATCTTTATATGGTATTGCAATATCAGAATTATCAACAAAAATTGTGCATAACAAAACCCATGTCTGGGTTTACACAATTTTCTTTGTAAAACTTTTCTACATATTCTTACAAAAAGTAAAACTTTCCAATGCTTTCTGATGTGGAAGAAAAAAATGGCTGGCAATTCAAAAAGGTTATTTCTCACACCCTTAATGTGGATAGTCTAGAAACTATAGTGAGCATAATGCTGGACATGGATCCAAATTTATATTTCTAATAATATGAGAAACAATCAAACTGTTGATTTTTCTCAACTCAATCTATTGCAGACTTCTCATGAAAATAACAAAATTAATCCACATGTAAAATAGGATAGTGCACATACAAACTCCTTGAATTTCTTGGAGAAAGGTTGGTACATTGAGCAGCAGAGCAGATATTTTTCATGCAGAAGGTTACAGATTCAATTACAGCAATTTTCAAATGGGAGATAATATTATCTGGAGAACCTTGATTATTCAGCATTGATAATACAGCACTGGACTAAATAGATTAAGAGTAGGGCACATAATGTCAATAGCTATAAAAAGTTGTAAGTTAGTATATGGTATGATCCCAACATTTTGATTTATTTAGCAAACTATAATTAAAGCAAACATAATTTAGTGCAATGTATAAATCCAGCCAGCATGACAACTTTTCATGTTTCCAAATATAACAAACAAAGAAATGAGCTTGACTCCTGTTATTAAAACCACATTTCTGGGTAGGTTCTCTCCTCTCTTTTTGAAACAGAGTCAGTTTGGTGGAGAGGTTAAGGTACTGGACTAGAAACCAGGAAAGCATGAGTTCTAATTCTCCTTTAGGTATGAAAGTTAGCTAGATGACTTTGGACCAATCATTCTCTCTCAGCCCAATGCAAATTACAGGACTGTTGTTGTGAGGAGTACATGAACATGATATGAGTTGTACAATAAAGGTGGAATATAAATCTAATGATAAATAATGTATAGATACTTGCATTAACATTTCAAACATATGACAAATGTAATCAATAATCTGAATAAGAAAACTTAAAAATAATGGTATCAATAATAAATCTCATATTGATCAAATGATTTATGATCTTGCTGTTTAAGCTGAGATACAGTTCTCATTGTTGCAAATTCAAAGCTTCTCTTCTGATAGTTTTAATCTTTGAATTCCCCCAGTAAGGCACCACCTTGCTGTGGTTGGGGGGCTTGTGTGCTCTGAAGAAGATGAGAGCTATGCCAGAGGTTCATCCATGCTGGACAGATCTCATCAGAGGAGCCAGACAAAGAGTGTCTCCTTCCCATAAAAATATGAGACGTAATTTACAGAAATCCAGACCAGCTTGGTCATTGCCCAGTTAACAATGACTGCACAAGATGTTGTTGGGGTTCCTGGACATCTAGTGGAAAATGGGCTGCAGAACTCCACTGGAGAAGGAAATGGCAACGCACTTCAATATCCTTGCCAAGAAAACCTCATGGACAGTAACAAAAAGTGAAAAGATAAGACGCCAGAAGATGAGCCTCTCAGATCAGAAGGAATTACAAGTAGCTCCAGAAAGAGTGAAATGGCTGGGCCAAAGCTGAAAGGATGCTCAGCTGT
>JANHZU010002770.1:43246-57647 GCA_032468055.1 Acrochordus granulatus | reverse complement strand
GTGACAGAATTACCAGTCCCTGTTGTGGTTGGTAAGTGAGGACTACCTGTGATCAGATTATAAGGACTTCATTGCCATCTCAGAGCTATAAGGCAACATATTATAGGACTATAGTAGTTTGCCACTGTCAGAAAGTTTTCCTTCAGCTTTAGAGAATGATCGTCTTCCTTTTCAAGCCAGCATCATTAAAATCTGTTCATCATGAAAATGCTTCCGAAAAACTGACTCTGCTTAACCACCTCTCTAAAATTCACACAAACTTTAAGGGAGCTCCTTAAAAATTATAAAAGGTCCAAAGAGACGTTACAACCAAGACCTTTGCATGCTTCTGCTCTCTCGCTATAGCTGCAAAAAACAATGCTTGGGAACATACTGTTTTCTTTTATGCCTTGGGGCTAAAAATACATGCTAAATTCTACCCTTTCTAAATCTTAATGCTCCTTTTAATGCATGTTTTTATTAACTGTGGAATTTGTTTCTGGTGGGGAGGAGAATGATTATGTGTTAATGCAATTCTGTATAGTAATTTAAGGCATCTTATTCTGAGAATCGGTTTTTGGCTCTGATCATGTTCTGTTCTAGAGTATAGAACTTTCCCATTAAAAAAACAAGCAGTCCAATTTGAGATGGTTATTTTCACTTTTTCAATTTCTGAATCTTTAATATTGTATACTGGACTAATGCAGAATTATATTATTTGCACAGAAAAGAATGAGGTTCTGCTATTCTTTTTGCCTCTACTCTAATAGATACTAATAGATACTTTGAAACTTGATGTAATTTAGCAAAACTTCGAAGGGAACATGTATTGGATATTTAAGGAAACAGTATCCATTGTGGCAAGATTTGTTAGAAATTTTGCTTTTCAGTCTTACTTTCATGATGCACTAGTAAACAATTGGAGCAAGCAACGTTTCTTCATACATGAGAGGGAGGAAGCACAGGCAAAAGTCTTTTCATTAGGGTTAGTTTATAATGCCAAATCATGCTTTGCTATTTTGCAAAAACCATGCTTTTTGCTATTTTGCAACCCTATTTCATTAGGGTTAGTTTATAATACCAAACCATGCTTTGCTATTCTGCCGAGACAAGGTTTAGGTCAGGGCCTATTCTTTTTTTCCTAGGTTTCAAATCGTATTATGTTTAACAGGTGAAACTGAAATTAAACTGAAATAGTATAGAAGAAACATAATAATACATTTGGGAATTAATGTCTTGAAACACTGACATCATATAATTCTACAACCACAGTAAATTAGTTATTGCAACCTTTTAATCTACTTTGGGTTGCATCCCCCTTGTCCTTGAATTGCCTTATTATAACTGCTGCTATCATTACATTGATTTTATCCCATTTTGTCTCTAGGAGCTCAGAGTAGCTTTCAGGGCATCTTCATTTTAAGCCATATAGGGGGTTTCCATACAGAGCATAAAGTTGTTACTGGAGTTTCCTAATTCTAGATAAGCATCTTAACTACTACATGTTGGATTTTTAATTGTGACTTGTTGAATAAGCCATAATAACCTAGTTCTGGCACAATAGTAAAGCATAATTTACAAGGCTCAGTGGTTACGTTCACACAACATACAAGCCAAGGTCAAACAAATATGTGAACTCACCTACTAAACTGTTATAACCCACTGCATTAAAAATGCAACCATTTTAATTTTCAGTTGATTCACAAATGATAAAATATACTACTAAAGGAATAGTTCTTCTGCAGCAGAAACATCCAAGGGTTATGGAATTTTAGTGACCAATCAGTTTGTTATCTTACGAGCTTTTGTGCACTTGATGAAGTCTCTAAGATGCCAAAAGGTTCTTCATTATTTTTGTTAAAGTTGTAATTGATGACCGTTAGACCAAAAATTGAAGCTATGATTGGATAGAAAAGGATACTGTGTCTTTAAAAGAAAAAAATATTGTTGGGAACATTTGTCTTGGGATGTTACAACTGAATATTTTATCATGGTGTACTAGGTGGGGAGATTAGGGAGCCTATTTCACTCTGCCTTTGGAGTATAATAGGCCAAAGAAGAATAGCATGACATCATTTCTTTTCATTAACTTTTATACAGAATGTATCTCACTGCAAACTCTCAGAGCAACTCAGTGACATATAAAGTGTTCTCTTTTTACATTTGTCCCACTTTATTTATTTTTTGTTTCTGAAAAAAAATGTTTTGAATGTTCAATGTGTGTAAGTCTCCAGGAATGTAGCAAGTTGATAAAATCCCAGCCAAGTTCACCCTCACTTCAGAAATAATTTTAAAAAGAGCTTGAATTGCTTTTTATGGACATTTGTTTTGCAGCTTTCTACATCTTAAGGCAGAGAATAGCCAGGATAAAGTGCCAACCCAAAGGTTAGCTGAACATATTTCTTGAAATAATTTTGGCACAATGGTGTTTTGGAGCTGTAACTGCTAACTTGGGAAATAACATTCTATGTAAACCCAGAGGAAATATGTATTTAATTATTTTATTTATTATTTTAGGGGAATGAAGCATTTGAGGAGTTCCAAACTAATCCAAATCTATTGTGACATCATTTTCAGTTTTATAAATAAGATGTCTGAGAAGTCTTTTTTAAATCGTAAATGTTTATCTATTTACCATTTTAAACAATGCAATAACATATTTTCTAGTCATTGATTTGAATGTTACTCTATTCAGATGGCTATTTGAAATACACATAGTGCAACAATAAGTGACCAAGCTAGCAATTTTTAAGTGCTTACCTGGAATACATTTAAACTTCCTTATGAACAAATATTCTTAGGATTGCACAGCACCTTTATGTATGTTTCTTTAGAAATATTTGTTACTGTGTTTGGCTGGATTTTATCTAAGTCTCCAAAATTCAGGGGAGAATATAATATATGTGGTGTCCTGCTGGATTAGACCCTTGGCCCATCTACTTCAGCAGTCTATTCTCACACTGGCCAACCTGAAAACACAAGAAAGCCCACTAGTCTCCCAGCAGATGGCCTTCAGTGACAGTCACGCTGCCATCAAGACTAATAGCCATTGATCCCCATGACTTCTACAACTGCCCAGCAGCAGACAATAGCTATGATCAATTAGTTACTTTCCAGATCTGTTAAGACTGAAATTCTAGGAGTCTCAGTCCCAACACATCTGGAAAGACTCATGGTGAGAAAACTTAGTGTACATAAAATTAATGTATATGCACTATGGATTGACATATATAATGCAGATGTATATTCCTAAAGGAAGGATTATATTTCTCCACAACTGTGTGTTATGTGACCATACATGTCTGCTGATTGGAGACAGCTGCACAGCTGTCTCATTCCTCCTCCTGAGAACGTGAATGTTCTGGCTAGGGGGCACTCAAACAATAAAGTTGCCTTCTGCCTACCTCCCAGCAGCAATTAGCCAATCAATGTGCAGGACATGCACCTCTACACAATACACAGTTGAGATTTGGGAGGTGTGCGCATTTGACTATCTGCGACCTTCTGCAATATTCACTTATCCAAAAACTTAGGGGCTGCATAGGTATGTGTCAATGCCAATGCACAGCTAAACCAAGTTTGATCCATGCTAGCACCCTCTGCAGTGGAATATGAAACATCTTTACTAACTACTAGAACTAAGTGACAGTGATTCAGAATATTTCTGATTATAATAGCTCTGTAAGAGTTCCAAAGCTGTTATTGTTTATGTGCTTACCTCACTAAAGCCCTACTTCTCTTCAACAAGATGTTTCTGCCTTCAGATTTAGGTGTCCAATCAATTTGATACCTAGGTCATATTTCTGTAGGATTATACTATCCTTGGTCCTTTTATACATCCAGCTGAATACTGGAATATGGCTTACAAACATAGAATTATGCATAAATTATACATAAATTAGTTGCTACCACATAGGCTGCCATTTGGACTGAATGTAGAAGAAGGATGGCCAGTATTTTTTCTGGGCCAAGAGACTGCATTTGAATGGAATACCAGTCACTTCATTTCCAAATCTATAGGGTTCTTCTAAAATAATTCTTCTTTTAAAATTTAAATTGACATTTAATAAAGAAGTTAATATGAGGATTATTTTCAGGTATGATGATGTTCCTTTATAGATATGTTGATAGTTTTGAAATTTTTCCCCATTTTTAAGTTGTTTGAGAAGACAGAGCAAGAAATCCTAAAATGCTTTTAATAAAGTTCTTAATAAAGTTATTTATTAAAGGGTTGAGGCCCTTGCCCAGATAGTTCAAGTTGTATGTTGGGCCAAAAATTATGGGTGCCTTTGATTCCAAATCAGTGTCAACCTCCCTTGTGCCAACTTGCTTGCTTACCATATTATTTGAGAATCTGCTTCAGATGTTACTGTCTGAGTGATTCCAGTGAACTTTCTGGAGGCAATCCAATATTATGTACTATACTAAGGAATGTTTGTCATATATTATCTTGATTTATAGTATTGATGAACTATTACATGAAAAATTCAAGAAGCTTAAGTCTTGGAGAGATTTTTCTTCATGAGTGCAGTAAAATAACACTTTCAAAATTTGAAGCAGTGCATTATTTGCAGTGAGTGCTATATAGTAAAGTAGCAGTGATTTACCCAGTTGGAAATCTCTCTGGAATTCTAGTGCCTGCTATATTTAACATAGACAGAATATTACTTTCCCTGCATTTGGCATTGTCATTCCAAGATGATAGAAGAAAATACTGCATATTGAAATGCTCAAAGATTAAAAGCCACCTGCCTACAGTCAAGATTCCTGACAGCATATGAACAAACTGTAAAGCTACACTTCCAGCCATTGTAATTTTGGGGTAATAAATTTATTGAGAAAAAATAATATATTTTATAAATGCATATATTCCATTTAAAATTTGATTGGTATAATAAATTATTATTAGTTATGTTACTATTTCTTGTTAGCCAGCAAAGATTGTCAGTAACTCCATAATTAGAAGGAACGTTTAATTTTTAGAACTTAATGTTTAAGTTTCAGTCACATTACATAGTCTAAAATTTTAATCTATGATTCTTCATACTTTCATATTTACAGAATATTTAGATTGGGCCATTGTTGATCCATGGCATTCTAATTTTTCCTCCTGTCCGTATCGTATATATTGGGATATTTTTGACAGAAGTTGTCAGCTTATAGAATGCAAATCTAACAAAGTGTTGTTGAAGGATACGGTTTACCTGGCATTTAATTAAAGGCATTCTTCTTGCAGCTTCTGCCTTCATTTCTGTTTATTCACCATGGCTGAAGGATTAGTTATGCATTGTAGACTACAACATTATAGTAATTTTCCTGGGAGCAGCCCCTGCCCCCTCTGCCAACTCAATGAGTCTTAATTCTGATGACATTCTTCAATATTGAATGCATTTGTTACCATTTTTTATTTCTTCACATGGCAAAATATAGCTGTGATTTCACAATTAAATTACCGTTTTTGTGGCAAGAGGCACCCTTTGTGGCAAAGGCCACCATTTTATGCTTTTTGTTTTTTAAATAACTTAGCTTTTTTTTTCTTTTTTGGGAAAATGCATCTGGTAGTGGAGTTGTAGCGGAAACACATAGTAATGGGAAGCTATACTACTTCACTGCTCTAACTCACACTATGAAGGCTATTATTGAATATATTTTTATAATAATTGATAAAGATCTTTCTATTTACAGTTAAAAACAACAATAAAAGTACATAACAAAACACAACAGAGCAAAGACCACAAAATATATTTAATCTTTTTTAATTTTTTATTATTTTCCACAAAATAAAATACATAAAAAATCCAAAATGCAAAACAAAAAGAACATAAAAAAGAACAAAACAAAATACAATGAAATATAAATAGAATATATAACAATAAATAACCCATATTATGTATTAACATATAATATCCACTTAATCCTGTATGGATATTTCTTCACAAATCAATTCAAAAAAGAAAAAGGCATGCTCTCCTCTTTCATTGTAGTCTAATTAATATACAGTAATATATCTAATTAATATCAATTAACATACTTATTCTGTAATAAAAAAGGAAATTAAAAGTTATTCATTTGTTAATTATAATCCACTTTTCCTTTTATATTATAGTATTTATTCTCTGTGCATTTTAATTAGACAAGAAGAATAATAGTCTTTCTTTTGGATATTCACAGCTATTTGTCAGCCTGGATGTAAGCATGGAGAATGTGTTGGTCCAAACAAATGCAAATGTCATCCAGGATATACTGGGAAAATATGCAACCAAGGTAAGGAAACAAAAAATTAAAAAGAAAACCAAAACACAAGCTTTCAATTAATTGCTTTGTTTTTATAATAGCTAATAGGACTGCTTGGTTTTTATCAGAATTATAAAGGAAGAATAATTGATTCTATGGGACACAGATAATTTTGACCACTTGACTAAGTTATTGTCAATAACAATAGTTACCTTTTGCCAAATAAAAGTGGCCAATTGTAGGGAATCTTTGATATTTTCTCCTTATTTTCATTGGTTTGAAGACATATAAGGGTTCCACTCCAAAAATGAGTTTGTGGAGAGAATATTTTTATTTTTTTCCCCCTAAAATATCCTGATGCCCCAAATTGAAGAAAGGAATTTTTTTAAGGGGATCTACCCACTTCTTGGTAATCTAGAGAAGGAAAAAGGGGGATGCTGGCAGGCTATATATGGCTGGTAGGGCACATTATTTGCCCCATTGGCCAATTTGAACTGAATGAGAAATCATATTATCTCTCAGTAAGATTTGTTAAAAAGGTTTATGCTTAGTTCAGCCAAGCACAATCCTCAGCAAATATTTATGATTTAAGCAACTGAGAACTTAACACAAATTGTTATCAGTACTGATGTTTCATAAAAAATAAGCAAATAAATGCATATGCTAAAATAATTTGAATGGAAATATAATTCATTCCATCAAGTAAAGAAAAGTCCCAACTAGATGACATGTATGCCTATTTATTCTGTGATTTCAAGTGCTTAGAGAAATGTGTACTTATGCTCATCAATTCTAATGGAAGTTTCCTAAGCTTCTGATGGAAAATAAAATAAACATTTTAGAATATCTGACAAAGTAAGAAAGATGGTGTGATAGGAAATGTGTTTTTTGAGAATTGTTTATTAAGCCAGGTTATGATTTGTAACAAAATAGATTAAAATGCAAACTTTTTTAAAAAGGCAACTGGACTTTTTATTGATAGATATAACAAGAAAATGTTTTGACTCCTATCCAGGAGAATTCCTGAACATCGTACATCTTTCCATAACGTAGTGAATACTAAAAGTTTTAAAAACATATTTGTTCAGGTATATCAATCTGTTCCTGAAAGATTCTTGTGAGAGACTTACACTGGCTCCTGGCTTCTTCCCTTCCCCTTCTTCTTCCCTTCCCCTCCCTCCCCTCCCCTTGATACATCACATTGTTCTATTTTCTTCTACTTTTGGAAGTACCACTAATGTCACACTGAAGTATTCTTTCTAATCTAAGCAGGAATCCCCAAATGTTTGGGACTAAACAACTGGAGATGCTGAGAGCACACAAGGGGGCCTGTCACAAACCTGTTCACATAGGAGGTGTTCTCTGCCCCTTCAGCTTGCTTTTCTCTCTAAATTTAAGCTTGCACTTCATTTAAATTGGAGTCACCACCAGGCAAGATGAGTGGCATATAAGTTTAATAAGTCAAGAAATAAAGGTTGAACTGTGTATTAATCATTTGTGGGCATCCAATAGTGGAAGATGTGTTGACTTGTTCAAATTAAGTAGTGACTTCAGATTCACAAGACGATTCACCTTCTCAAGGTTTGTAAATTAGAGACTTTTCTATAGCTCAGCTGAACATTCAGTTTTTTCAGGTCCGTGCTGCAAATTCAAGTAGAATACCTCTTCCTCTCAACTTAATCTGCTGCTGCTCTTTCAAAGAGAACTGAGATAGTTGAATGTAATATGAAGAAATGGTTTTTCACATAATAAAATGCCATGTTTATGTTACTGGGTTTCAGTAATTTGACTTCTGTTATGCCTTCTCCTCCACTGTGAAGCTGCACACCTGTTTGCAACCTCTCAACATTGGTCCAGTGAACCAACTTTTTTCACCACTGTGGAAGATCATGTCACATATTTGCTTTGGAGGGGTGAGGACAATCCTTTACTTCAGATGGTCCATGCTTTCCACTTGCATGGCTTCATACAAGGAAACTTCTTTTGCAAATAGGCTGAAATGATAACACATTTCTGGCTGCCACATGGAAGCCTGCAGTATAAGAAGCATGCAATTAGTCTGAGTATTGACACTTCCTTAAGATGGTTACCCTATCTTCCAAATAAGTCTCTTCCTCAACAACTTTCTTCCTGTGGGTCTCTTGCTCAGAGCTTTTAGGGTACATACTACTTTTTTCTAAACTCTTTTTTAATTGAGAAAATATTGCTTGGTTAAATAAATACCATAACTGAAGCAGTTGTCAATATCTGATAGCTTCCCTGCCATAGATAGTAATGCTAGTATTAACATGTAAAATGCATGCACAATATAATACAGGCAATGGCAATTATAATATAACATACAATTTTTACTATACACATCTCTCAACACATTTGAGTAAAAGGTTTATGATTTAGGGTTTGTATGAAGAAAATCCAGGATTTGATGGTCCATCTAGAGATTGAAAAATGCATAAGTAGAATTATGAGTAGCTGTTCCCACCTAATCCATTTTCATCCAAAAATGATCCAGTTTACTCTTTTTAGTTCACAGAATATTTTAAGCAAATGTTTAGGGAACACGTGAACAGGTAGAGAAAAAGACTTAGCAAAAAACAGAGAATAGGAAAGACAACGATAAGATATTATGGAATAGGACAAGTTGGGCTGGATGGATAGACAGATAATCTGATATAACACAACTTCTGTTATTATATTATGTTTCATGAAAAATAATATGGCACAGTCATATATTTTCAGCATTATGTTTTGTGGTATATATCAGGAAAGTACAGCAGATTTCATAACACTTTGCAGTATACTATTCAAGAAGCTAATTAGGCTATTTCCAGAAGTCTGTTAGCTGTGACAAGTGAGCAGATCCTGGGTCCATTTTTGAAAATAGCAAAATGTACATGGAACAACAGTACTCAGATTTTGAATGTTTAAGGGCCTGAAGTTCTACAGGTC
The DNA here is from genome assembly GCA_032468055.1 of Acrochordus granulatus. NCBI lineage: Eukaryota > Metazoa > Chordata > Lepidosauria > Squamata > Acrochordidae > Acrochordus > Acrochordus granulatus. Next base: position 48,485 of record JANHZU010002770.1, on the reverse strand, counting down.
TGTTGGGACCATACCATCAGAAATCCCATCGAAGCATGGCTTTTTGCAGTCCTATCAGATCTGGAGAATGGCAGGTTTAGAATAATACTGCAGGTTTAATAGGTCTTATTATGAAAATGTGACTTTTGCAACAGGAAGACAATGAGGTTTAGTAAGGGTTATTATAGTGAGTAGAGCCATCATTCACAGGATTCAAGTTATGACCCATGTGGCTTATTAGTTATGCATAATTAACACAGGAATCAATAGTGTATCACATCTTCCATTGCAGAAACTTGTCCTTAAAGTTCTTTGAACATTTTTATTATTACTTTCCGAACTGAAGGTAATAACCGCTTTGTTTTCTGCTTGTAGTCTAGTAGTCTACAACTATCAGTGGAAAATGGGACCTATAGTAAGATCTCTTTGGTGGTCTGACAAGATACTGTCTTATCCTCAGCTGAACTTTTGTTTGGAGCATGCAGGAATACTGGCAGGCAAGAACAAAGAGAAGTTGAAAGGGATCTAAATACCGCAGAGTTCAGTCATGTCCTTACATACCGCTGTGGGTGGATCTCAGCATTGATGTTGCTGTCTCCAAGCTTGGCCCTGAAAGGGCTGACAATGATAAAATGTTTTGATTTTCTGATATCTCAAAAGCAGTTATACTCATTGTTAGATGCAACTGTTAAGCTTCATTATACACATTTGCTAGGAACTACTCTACACTGTTAGCAGCACACAAGCCCTTTGCTTTCTGAGAAAAGCATTAACCATTTCTCTTCCTATAATGCAGTAGCTAAGCTTGGCAGCTTGTGCTTTGAGACTGGCTTTTGTGAAGGGCTGCTGCAGTACTTTATCTATATGCTCTCCAATATATAGTTTAATGATGAGAATATTCCTGTGCTGTTATTTTAATACTACCTGCTTTCTGTGTAATTGTAGCCTCTGGTTATGAAGAAAAATCTCAGGGACCACAAAAACAAAGCTTGCTGAAGCACCTCTCATTAAATGATTTTCAGATCAAAGAAACATGGAAGACTGCATGTTCAATTTTAAAAACAGTTCTGACAGTTCCATTTTTGTGACTTTTCGTAACAGGGATCCAGTTTACTCTTTTTAGTTCACAGAGTATTTTAAGCAAGATGTTTAGGGAACACGTGAACAGATGGAGAAAAAGATAATTTTTCTGATCTTTTTGAAAAATGCAGCATATCTGCCAATTTATTTACAACACCTGCACTTTTATGGCTAGACTGATTGCTCACATGTTTAGCTGTAACCTGTCCTTCTTTTATGAACACAAACCACTGGTATAGTGTCATTGGCTAAAACAGCAAGCTACAAATTGGAAAGATTAGGGGGGGAAGTCAACTTTACCATAAAAAAATGGTCAGCCTTGGCCAAATCTTTCTTATTTCATCCTTAGGCAAGTCTTGGAATTGAAGAAGAAATGTGATGTACCTTCCATTGTTGTTACATGGATAGATTTTTTTTAAAAAATAGCGGTTTACAGTTTAGGAGTAGGGTTACAACTGTCAGGATTCAAAGTCAGCCTGAGAGTTCAGGCCTGTATCTGGAATGAGCCAGGTTGGGAACACTGCGCTGGACTGTGTGTTTCTAAAATATGGATTCAGTGTATTTGCAAGGCATGTGGAGATTGTGCATTTCTGTTGCTTTGTCTGCATAGTTGATGTAGCTCAAAGGTTATGGAGCTCAGTGAAAAATAAAGCACAATTCAGATTAAAGGTTGCCCTCAGATTATTCTATAAAATCCTTTGCAACCTTATACCTGCCTTAATAGTCTTAAATTAAGTCTTAATAAGACTTAATAGTCTTAATCTATGGTCTGTTTATCAACAGATTTTTGCACCTGAGAAATCTTTACTCAAGGCTAGTTTTCTTCTGCCTTTAATATTCATATGGGTATCATATCGTATTGCTGATATTCAGTTGCAAATATCCAATATTTTTTAACCCAAATCAGAGGAAAGCTATTCCAGAATGTCAATGGAAAGACAGTTCAATGGAGATGTTTCAATGGGGCAGTTGGACAAGGAAAACAGGAGTTTTTGTTGTCTTTAATGAATTTATATTTGAGAACTCTAATTAAATGCTTTTAGCTTTTGAATGAAATACCAGTACAGAAAAAATGAACCTGATTGAAACATCCTACTTCTGGCATACTTTGCAAGATGTGGACCTTAAAATACTAAAATCCATATACTATGACTGATTTCTTTTCACTTATTGTACCCACAGAGTTATTGAACAGCATCAAGAGAAATATACAATTAATGTTTAAGTAAAATTAAGGAAGCAATAAGAAATTTTCTGGAACAAAGTGTTAATATGTTTCCCATATTAAGATTTATTTTAACACTGTGCTTTAATACTACGAAAAGCATAACATCTGTGTACCAAACTGTGTGACAGGAGAAGGTCTGCATTTTATTAGAATGGTCTGAGCAATATAAATGTTTTAATAAGTTATTGCATTGTCCCCAGAAGGTATACTATATGTTCCTATCTATCTATTCCTATCTATTTTCTAAGTTTGGGTAACATTCTGCAGCAGTTATTGAATTCCTCATGACAACCACTTAAGTATAAGCAAATTTTTTTCTAAAAGGAACACACTAGAACATTTTAGCTAGACATATTCATCTAAAGCTCAAAATGCATTAGGTACTAAGAATAAGTAACAGAACTTCCATAAAAGATATTTTATTAGCATTTGTTTGTAGGAATATTACATAGAAATAGCAGGTTTAAAATTATTTACTTCCTTAGTTCAGATGACACTAAGCTATAATGTGATTTGCTTGGTTTTGATTCAGTGTGTTGTATGAACCAACATTTACAGCTTAACATCCTTAGAAGCTAGCTCCCAATGGCTTATTCAACAAACTATAAATATATATTTTAAAAAACCTCAACTACTGTTTAAAGCAGACTAGTTTTTCTAAAAGAACTGATTTCTGAAACTCCTGAAACTTCAAAATGCTACTATGTTTGCTTTGCTTTTATTTCTTCCTCCTCACTCTCTCTATATCCTATTTAGATCTCAATGAATGTGGATTGAAACCAAGGCCATGTAAACATCGATGTATGAATACCTATGGAAGCTACAAATGTTATTGTCTGAATGGGTACATGCTTATGCCTGATGGAACATGCTCTAGTAGGTTAAATTCTGATTATTTCATTTTTTTACAGTGAATTCCTTGGAAGCAGCAGTTAAATTGCCTTAAGAAAAAGATTCTGTTAAATTAGTCTAAAAAGCAAAATGAAAAGAATTAATAACCTTCTGTTTATTTTATTTTCACAAGGTAAAGTGCATCTGATACAACAACTTAATACAAGAACCACTCTTTATGTGACTTACAATTATCATGTTTGGAAATTCAACAATACATCAGGAATTAAGGATATTTGTTAAGTTACAATACTGCTGTCAGGCTTCTAGGGCACAGCCAAGTCTTGACAGTAATTGATTAATCTTCTGACACAGATTGGCTTCTTAGCTTATCTTGGCAGTAGATCCACAGACACATCTTGGCTACTTAAGAATATTTGTTGCAGACAATAATGAAACCTAAAATAGCTGATTGTCCACTGCTAGTGAGAGAATGCAAATTACTTTTATATATTTGGTAAATTTATTTTTTCTTCCTGCCCAACTCAAGAATGAATAGGCTCTTGATGTAGTGGTTGGTAGCCTTGAAGGAAAGTGGATGTTGTATTATATTACTGCCGTCTCTGGCATGAAAATCACTGCCTCTTCTCTTAATTTTCAGTGTATTGTCTGCTTCTGACTTCTCTCTACCACCATATGAGTCACAAAATACTTGTCCTTCTCCTTCTTTCTGGCTTTAAGGGATTATCCTCTTCTTTCATCTCCATTTTTCTTCATCAAGAACTCCTCCCATATTTCAATAATGTCTCTCTCATTCTCAGATGACTCTGAGACTCTTAAGTTTCTCTCCAATCTTTACTTTTTTCTGTTTGTCTTTTCTGCTTCACCTCAGTCTTCCTTTTATCAGAGTCAGACCTGCGAACAGGTTTAAATAGCAACTTTCTTGCTCAACTAGTCAAGCAGTTTGGACTTGAGAGGATATCAGAAACAGAACTATCAAAAGTGGTTAATTAATACTTTCAGCCAAGAATGTTCTGTGTCCTTGTAGCCCTGAAAAATATCCAGTCCCATCTGTGCTGAGGGTTCAAGATACACACTACTCCAAATGGTTCTTCCTCCCACCAAGAAAGGAATGGGTGGGACAGAAGTGTACAAATGGTGAAGAGAATGGTGGAAAATACAGGAAATAATGCTGGAAAACTGAATGTATTTTCAGTGTGATTGGAAGCTGCAAAAGATGAATATGTGCTATCACAAAGAAGGCTGCAATAATTTTGCATCCAACATCTTAGAAAGTCACAAGGAGGAAAAAAGCCAGATATGATTTATAATAGCAATGAAGGTGGCTTTTCTGATGATGCCAGTCAAAAAGTGCTTACAGAAAGCTTCAGTATGATATATCTGATTCTTAAGAAGGTGCAGAGTGGCCTCAAGTTTCTGGAGAAAATGGGAAGCCTCTAGAATGAGGGCATGAAGTCTGAAAGACTTTATGAAATGGCAACAGAGTAGAGATAGGAACTGAGTTATTATGAGCAAAGACATCCATGGCTCCAAGGTATGCAAATTTGATAAAAAGTAAAGATATAGTAGTTTATATGGTAAATAACTTACTGCTCCAAGGTGGCATTTGGTCTCTCAGTGACTCCCTCTGACTGTGGGTGATGAGCTGAGGACAGATGGCATTTCAAGTCTAGTAGCTAAAACTTCTATGAACTGTAGGCTATTGTAAGAAAACTGAAGATTTATAAAGCTGTGGCTATGAAAAACTTGTTATTTTTGATATTGTGGGAAAGCTGACAGTCATCTAACCATACTCAAAATTCTTGGTTGGTACTGTTGGCTGAAAATGGAAGTTTATGTCCCAATGTATCTGAAGGGCTTTGTAGTATACAAATCCTCTGTACAATACAGTTTTGTTTATATGTCATTTAAAAGCAATAAATAAAACAAAAATCATTTTGAAAAACAGCAAACTAAAGTAACAGATAATCTGAAAGGCAATGTAGTCCTGAATTTTTATTGATCAATAAATAAATGTAAACAAGTTCATGTAGATATCAGTTGATTATTTCTTGGGAGATAATTCCGTAAGTGGAACACTGAATCCATCAGAATCCAGCA
>JANHZU010002770.1:19657-32992 GCA_032468055.1 Acrochordus granulatus | reverse complement strand
GATTGCATGACGTGGCCAAAATAAGGAATCTCCATTTTATTATTTTGCTGACTAGGGATACATCTAGTTTAATATGTTCTGGCACTTGCTTGTTCGTCACCTTTGCTGTCCATGGAATGTGCAGGAGTTTCCACCAACAGAACTTGAATGAGTCAGTTTTCCTCTTGTTTAACTTTTTTCATTGACCAACTTTTACTATCATAGGTTGTTATAGGAAAAACAGTTGTTTGAACTAATCAGCATTTGGTTCCTATGCTGATGTTTTTATTTATCCCACTCGATTAATGCTTGATATTGCCATACGGCCTAATGAAATTCGTCACTTTATTTCTGGACTGCATTCACCACTGAGTATCAGTAATCAGTGATTACTCACAGCCATGCACACTTGTCATCACATATGTTTATTCTGGTCCCAAGTCTAGAGAAATGGGGAGGGTTGAGGAAAGAGCTAGCAACCTACCTCAAAAAAACTTGCCAAAAAAATTGTATGGAACAGTTCTTCAACAATATAGCACATTAATGACACCCAGTTAGAGCAAATTGGTTTAAATTTTTAGTCTTCACCTTCCATTTGTCCTCTACATGGAAACAACAAACTCATGTTTTATCCCATGCGGAGGAAAACAGATGTAAAAATTATATATGTATATAATAAAAGAAATAATTTGTCCTGTTGATAATTAGTTCTTCAGAGATAAGAAGTGATTTCAGTTTTTTATAGATGTTCAGAAGCAATTCAGTTTACGTTATTGAGAATAATTCTCTGTGCCCCTTGATTTATCCTTAATGTGCTTCTGAGACTCAAAGTAGGATCTTTTCCAGTGCTGCCTGCATAAGAATAAGTCATTTAAGATATAGGATGAAAATAAACTTTGGGATCAAGCATTGACCAACCTCTTTTTTAAAGATAAATTTAGTTTTTCACAGAAGATAGCATTGGTAATGTTCAATTCAAGCACTAACAGTAATGGTTAAGAGAAAGCTATCTGTAAGGTTAAACAACATGTTTTTAATATTGATCCACAAGATGACAGATCTGAAATTGTCAATCATGTTTCAAGCTATTTCTATACTATCACCATTATTATACACTACTTTTAAAAATAGTAAGAAAGGAATGATGGAATTTAATATAGTTATGTCTGGTGAGAAAGGAATATTTTCTCTACTCCTCTTATAATAGGACAAGCCAGGATTATGCATTAAAGGATAGTTCTTCACACAACACATAATTATTTGGAATATTATATCACAAGATCTTGTAATAACTTGATGTTCTCCTGATGCTCAAACTAAGATCTTCCCCCACACCATCACGAAGAGTACAGACACATTGTGAAGAATAATGTAATCAATAGCAACTAATCATGATAACTGTATACTTCCAGTATCAGAGGCAACGTGCCTCTAAATGTTAAGTGCTAAAGTACATGTATTGGAGGCTACTGTTACTTTGAGGTCCTGCAAGTCTTGCAAAATCAGGTCTTGCATGTTAGCTTCCCACTGACATTGGGATCTTGGTCATTGTGGGAATAGGACTTGTAGCTTGTGGCCTGGTCTAGGAAAATCTAGATCAACATGTCCAATCACAACAGATGGACATTTGAAAATGAATAGAATGCTGTGATATGGGAAATCTGACCATAAATTAAATAAAAAAACAATTCCAAGTATGTAATGTGTTAACATTTTGGATCCAATTTTAATTTCAAATCCAGAGAGACATTATATTGTTTCATAGCTATCTTGTGGCTACTTGCTGAGAAACAAATGGAAAGTCAAGTTAAAAATAACTCTTGATTTCTGCTTTATGGAATGTTCCCACCAATGACTATTAGATGACATGATTCCAAGGTACTTCTTCATAAAGTAATGTCATTTGGAGGATGTCTTAAAAAATATTACGGTACTTTCATGCCAAGCCAACTTCATATCGCAAATTACATTTGATGACTTGCATGTTTCGGAATGCATGCCAAGAAATACTCCAGTATTCCGTTTCATCTTTAATATCACAACTGATGTTAATTATAGAGTTTGTGAGGGTATTTTTAAAAGTCTTGTAACGTTGCTTAACTACTAGAATGTGAATTTTGTTATCTTGCTGCAGATGCATTCCTGGATGACTTAGGGAGTGATTTTGGCTGTATCTCAGCAACTCCTTTCTTAAGAATATTTTCTTAAAGGAGTTTTCCCTCTCCCCAAGAATGCAGTCTGTTTGAATCTATCTTTGATGTAGGAAGTAATATAGGTATGAAGTCCTCATAAATTAGGGAACAGGAAACACACTAGTAAAGATTGAAGAAGATGAAGGCATCATCTAAAATATCAAATGTTTTTGAGAAAATACAAGTATTATATCATAGTTCTCTGCTGGGATTATTAAGGGTTTTTTTTAATTATTTAGTAAACATTTTTACCTACATTCAGGATAGTAAATCCAGGGAATGAAAAAGTGAATAATGTATCATTTGCACAGGTATCATTGGTTTTGTTCTATATTGACCATATTGTAAAGTATCCAAGTGGACTTTTATATGTCAGAAAAAAAAATCTGAACTGTGATTGGCAATATATGTTCACAAAATAGCCAATGTTGAGGAAAACCTGTTAGAATATTTGCAACCCTTACACTGTGGGATCTCCCCCTCCGTCCACCAGTTGAGTTGGCCTCATTACTTCTAAGCTTACACAGGTCCCTCAAGACGTGGTTATGCTAGCAGGGAATGTAAACTAATGAGATAGTCCATTCTTATTAACATCCCTTCATCTATTATTGTTATTTTAGCTATTTTTATATTTTTAAAAATGTTTTTGTTAATCATAATGATTTTTAGATGTATTTTGTTTTAGCTTTGTTGGACACCATCCAGAATCATTTGCTTATGATATGGGAGGTAGATAAATTAGATAGATAGATATACTGTAGACAGAAAGAGAGATAAACAGTGACAGATGAACAAACCTAGTTTGTAGGGCTGAAATCTAGATGCTATCTCTACAGAACATTTTCTAGGCTGAAATTAGCACACAACACAAAAAAAGAGTTATTTCCCATCTCTTCCTTCTCCTTATCTCAGTTGCTTATGTACATATTATTCATACTATTACCTTTTAGTCTAATATTGGATTTGGACAATTTGTAAATCATGAATCACACAACATGTTGTTGTTCTTACACTTAGCCCTTGGTTCTCTTAGGGTTGGCACATCTTAAAATTTCTACAACCTATTCCCTGTTTTTAATAAACTTCCCCTCAAGATGCACACATTCATTTATCAGCTCTAATCTTTCATTGTGTATATATCTTGCAATCATTATCTTCAAATGTTAAAAATGTCGTATTAAAATTGAGGATTGAATTCAATAAATATGTGTGCGTGTATGCATACATTACCATATTGTATAAACCTATCCACTGGTTTGTAAATCATGCTTCTTTGCAGGGGATAGGTACAGAGAGTCAGTTTTGTGTAATGTTTAAAGCATTAGGCTAGAAACCAGGAGACTAGTCCTGCCTGAGGCACAAAGCCAGCTGGGTGACCTTGGGCCAGTTACTTTCTCTCAGGCCTTAGAAGGAGGAAATGGCAAAGCACTTCTGAAAAACCTTGCCAAGAAAACTGCAGGAGCTTCTGCAGACGCTCTCCGAGAACCGGACATAACTGAACAGAAGAAAACAAAGTTACACATGTCTCACCCTACATTAAAAACAGCCCTTCCACACACACGTATTGTGTCTCAGTATGATACACATTATAACATGTGGAAAGGCTTTTGAGAACATATCAGATTGGAACAGATTCAGAACTAACAATTTAAGTTTCCGATTACTTTTCTGAACCTTCGGAACCAAAGACAATGAAATTAACTCACTTTATACTCCAGCTTCTGAAAATGCTCACAATTGACAGCAATCTATGGGAGCAGATGATCCTGCTTCATAATGGACAAACAATAGGGTTCCTCACTTTCAACTTAGCCGGGCAGATAAAATAACCTCACAAGGAAGAGCTTGGAAGAACTGGGGATGCTTTGACTTATTAATTGATTGTTCATGTGCTTTATGTTACTGTTTTAATTGAATCTTTCCCCCGATGCTGATTGTTCTCTTCTCCTTGCTCATTGACTTGGTAATGACCAGATCTTTCATTTGTACAGGTTCTGGTTCAGGGAATATCTTTGAAAGTATCTTGGATGTTGACATCTCTATTATATAGAATTTCAATATGTTTCCATCTTGGTTTGTTCTTCTCTGAATCATTCATCCTATAACCTTTAGCACACCAGTTCAAATAATGTGCTTGCTGTTCTGTCTGACTATATACCTCCATCGTCTTCCTCTGTTGCTGCTGTCCAATACAGGCACTGGCTTGCTTTAGCTGGGTAGCTGGGATGATCTTTACACCTTGGGAGAATATTTTTTGGTATATACTCCCGCTGTTTTCACTCATACCTCTCAGAAACCTGACTACCACAGTGAGGTGGCATAGCAGGGCTTGAGGAGGGGCTGGCATGCTCAGTTGGTCAGAAATGATAGGATGCTGAATTAATTGAGAACACTATTTTGATGAACTCAGAGAATGTTAACCAATAAATCACTTGAATTAATTAAATTGCAGATTTTATATACTCTCTCTTTGTATATGTATATGTGTGCATAGATAGTACAGTGCAAAAGTCTTAGGCCACCATTAATTTGTTGCTTTAGCAATGGTATAATGACCATATATAATTATGTCTTAGTCTCTGTGTTAGAATATAATCAGAAAATACAGGAAATTTGTATGAAGTATTCATAAAAATAGGAAAAAAAAGAAAAAAACAGCTTCCATAGGCTGAAATGGCAAATATTTAGTACTGACTACTTAATACTGACTTTTTCCTGAAGAAGTCATTTTGTTCTGAAAATTGTGTTTGTTTAAATTTTGTGTACATATTTCCTGTATTTTCTATCTGAATCTTAATACAGAGATCAAAAAATAATTATGGATGTTTATTAAAACTTTGCTAAAACAAAGCAGGTGGTGGCCTAAGACTTTTGCACAGTACAAACATACACTCTATATATATATGCTGTGTGTGTGTGTGTATATATATGTATATGTATGTATGTGCATATGTGTGTATATATGTTGTATGTGTATATGCTATATATATGATGTATTTCTATATATGTTGTATATGTGTGTGTGTATATATATATGCTGTATGTGTGTATCTATATATACTCTATATATAGATGTATATGCTGTATATTTAGGTGCTCTTTACATGCTTTGGTATTAAAGGCAAAGTAGTTAATTCCTATAGTTAAGGGAAAAGTTTTTTTGAAGATTATATACATCAGCATAGACTTATTATTCTTACACTATTTGTAATAGAATCCTAGGCATGTCTGCTCAGAAATAAAAAAAAAATCATTGAGTCCAGATTGTAAATCTGAAAGAATTACAACCTTAATGCCAAGGACTCAGCACTCATGCTTTTTGCTGGCTTCTCTGACAAATATTAGTCACACAGTATAAATAGTTTGGCATTTAGTGATATTGATATGAGTATTCTAAAGCTATAATAATTACATGTTATTCTTTACTTGTTATACAAAAAATCAAAGGCCCAGCTATGTAGTCTGCATGTGAAATTCCTTTCATATTTTGGATTACGTCAATTTGTCAAGCTTTCATGTGGCAAACAGCCTGAAGCATTATTCTTTCACAAGATTGAGATCCTTTTGTAGGCCTAGTTCCAAATTAGGAGGAGCTTTGAGATAAAGCTTGTGGACTTGAAAGATAATTTTAAATTTAAGTATGTTGATACTACTGTTACAAATTTTTTTTTTCAAAGAGAATGTCATAATGATTTAAATGGAAATTATGCTCCTCTTACTTATCTAGAGAATGCATAATACTTGTCATGCAAAAACCAATTGGAATTGGTCACTGGAACTAAATGTTTATTGTTCCAAGCTTTTGGGCTTGCACTAGAGCCCATCATCAGGGAACTTCTCTTTCTCCAAAACATCCACACTGAGTTGGTCTACCCTTTAAATAGCTCCTAGTTATTAGATAAGTTATTGATTGCCTTTTAGTTGTAAATTAAGGTATTGGTTACTCTGTTTAGCTCATTAACAGCTATTTCTTTTTACCACTCTGTCCTCAGCTCCTAAGCACCTGGTAAGTGGGTGATAAATCAGCATTCCTATTAACTGATGAGGGGCTCATTTCCCAAGCTTTGATCATCTCCCTAGCTATTTTTGTCTCCACTCAACCAACAATCATAGTGGCTGTGAAATTGAATGTATGTCCTTGTTCATTGCAATGTGAGGCTACCAATTAATTTGGGTCATCTCATCTAACCACCTACTCATGCTCTCAATTCTGGTGGTTAGCTTTCTCTCTGTCTGGCCAACATAATTGTAGGGGTAGATTACATTTGATGTTTCTCCCACTTCCAAGCAATTTTTACATTGCATGGTTTGTCCTGGTATAGTCACCTCTGGTGATGGGCAATGCCCACTCACAAATCTCGAAAATGACATTCAACTGCTTCTAGCACGTTCTTAATGTTCCCTGATGATGGGCTCTAGAGGGACCCTGAAAGCTTGGAATAATAAACTTTTAGTCCCGGTGACCAACTCCAATTGATTTTTGAAACATGATCCTGGGACACAGGTATTTACTTTCATTTGTGAATACTTGCCATATCTATAGTATGGTCAAGAAGAACTTGGCCTTAGCAAGCAACCTTCTTTCAAATAGAGATCATGATTCCTAAAAAAGTCATGAATGTTATGATGTACTTGTATAGGGGTATATGCTATGAAGGGCTAGGAATAGGCTTTATGTTTACTATATATGTAATCCATGGCTTATAACTACAATTGGGACCTGAAATTCCTCTCTCTAGGCAAGATGGTCATTAAGTGAGCTGCACCAGATTTTGTGACTTTTTGCCATGGTTGTTAAGTGAATCATGTAGTTGTGAAGCAAATTTACTTCCCAAATTGACTGTGCTTTTTGGAAGCTGGTTGGGAAAGTTAAAAATGGTGATCACATCACCCTGAGATGCTGAACCATTGTAAATATATACTGATTGCCAAGCCCACAAATTTTGAACACATGATCCTGGTGGACACTGCATCAGATGTAAGTGTGAGGACTGGTTATAAATCACTTTTTTAAGTGCCATTATAACTTTGAATAGTTACTAACTGAATGGTTGTAAGTTGAGGACGACTTGTACTAACTGATAGAATTTGAAGTCCCAAATGTTTAGTTGCCAGCTCTGTACAGTTTTACTGTACAGTTGTGGAGAAGATTCAGGACATTACTAGCAAAAAAGAAAAGTAGCTGTGGTCACTATGGCTAGCAGCCTCCGATTGACCTTTTCCATGTAGAAATTCCATTGATTAACTGGAAGTGGAGAACTAAAGAAAGATACTGAGGAATATTTCAGGGATGGGATTTGATCATTCTGTGTGGAATAGACTAGGAATAGTCACTGCCCACCTTTTCCTGAAGATTGGAAAGGAACATTGAGGAGGAGAGATGTTCCAGGAAAGGAGAAGGTCCACAAGGAACAGATTCTCCTATGATGGTTCACTGTCATTTCATGTCTTAATTTAAAAATATAAATGCACACTAAGATAATTTAAAATAAAAATATTGTGTATCATATCATATTCTAGTGAGGGAGACTGAAGGACAAAATTCATAACCATATACTAAATAAAAACCTGTTACATGAAGGCCTTCAGACAGACTGTGCTCTTGGTCAAAGCATGCATCTGACCAAATTACAAACCAAAACTATCTTAATGAAAAAACAGTTGTCACTAATCACCTGGGCATTGATCAAGGGAATGAGTACGAGGGAAAAGAGGAAATGTTCCAGAATTTTTCCCTCAATAAGAAGAACTTTAAAAATATATCTTTATGAAGCTTTTGAATTGATAATTTATTCAGGTTTTTAAATTATTCATATCTTCTACAATTTTAAATAACATAGGATGCTTTTTTTTAAATATCCATTTATATTTTATTGCACTCTACCTAGCAAATCCTGATAACAGCATATATATCTAAAAAATAAACGTTATGACTCACCAAAAAAAGTTACATACACCAAAAAAAAATTGCTGTACTCTAATTATAACACAATTAATACAACTAATCTTCATTGTTATCCAGAAAAAAGAAATGGCAGGGATGGGAGAAGACTTTTTTGTGTGAGGTCAAGCACAATGTTCTTGAACAAAGTCTATCCTCAATATGTTTCATTAAGACATCATTCTGATGATCATATCAGTGGAGTTCAAAGTCAGGAAAGAACATCTTAGTTTTTAAACATAAAACAAGCAGAAGACACATCATATTTATTTTATTTATATAATAACATTATCTGTTATTGATATTCTGCTGTACAGAATAGCATTCGTATTCATAACGCTTCAGTCTTATTAAGAAATTGTAGGATAAGCCTACATTAAAGTATTGTTTAAGGTAGCTATATTTCCAGCAATATGTGGTTGTATGTTAGGAAGAAATAGAAAACAATGAAAGCAGTTTGACTGGAATCAGCTGCCCCTTATATGCCTTGAGTTGCTAAAGAAAATAACAAACCCTAAATTTGTTTATCCCTAAAAGAAAAAAGTATGATAGGAGCAGTAGTCAATTTCCACAGTCTGTTTAAAACAATATAATACCCAATTCAGAAACAAAGATCAGATGGAACAAAAGCAGTTAGCTGGAAAGTGAACTGCAAGAGGGGATGAACTCTCTTTCTTCTTCATGAATTATAGAGTTGGTTGTGGCCTCTATAATTATTATTATAATCGCCTATGAATGAATGAATGTTTAATTCCTGCTTTTTCAGTGATATTTGACAATAAATAGTTCAGTAATAGCTGTGTGGACTTCCTTCTTTCTTTTTTAATGGCTTGCATCTTTCCCCTTCCAGTTCCCCGCCAGCCTGGAATGAGCAATAATCTCTTAGAAACATTTGAAATTGAACAAGGGATAAGTGCCAATGAGGACGAAGCAAATGATGATCCAAGTAAGTTCTTTGTCAGTTTGGATCTTGTATGCTTTGTAAATGTTTTGCTAGAAGTTTAGTTTTAACCTGTTGGAATTTTAGAAAGCACTTACTTAAGCAGAAAGCTTAAGATACTGTATTCCCAACAATACATATGTGCCACTGAGTATATGTGTATATTTGTGTATGAGTATATGTGTATGAGTATATTTTATGCTTACATGTACAAGACTTGCAGTGTAAATATTGCTTGCAGTATAAAATGAGAACTGTGCTTAATAAGAGTTATTTCTTGAATTCTGGGGAAGTATTAAGGATACATCTAAATCTAAACTTTATCATCTGCCTCATCATAAATTTTAACTAAGTTGTATATCTCCAGACTTTTTAAAAGCAGAAGGGAAGAGAAGAGCACAGTAGTGCTCTTCTAATGGTTTAGAATTCCTTAGTCTCCATTAATTGATGCACTGACAAAAATTTCTTTTTGCAAATGTGATTGATGTATTCTTTAATTTTTGTGTGTGAATATTGACTACACATAATAACTGCCCACCTAGCTTGGCCTCTACCAAACTAGTACCTTCCACAGGTATTGGAATAAAAGTCCAGCATGTCTATAAAGGAGTGCATTAACCAGTCTCAATTTGAAGGCCTTTTTCTTGATTTTTTTATCTCTTTTTTACAGGTGTTCTGATTCATAGTTGCAACTTTGATGGTGGTCTGTGTGAATGGATCAAGGAAAGAAACAATGATTTATACTGGGAACCTGTTAAAGATTCCTCAGGTATTGCTTGATTTCTTTTCATTTATTATGCAGCTCTCCAATTAGCAAAGAATCAGAGATAAAAATCTTGGCATATAATATCTGACAATTGATTTATCAGGAGTTGAAGGTGTGTTTCTGTTAGAATTTAAACATTTGTTCAAGCTTCCTGTTATATACATTTTTATGGAACATTCTCTTTGGATTGTTCCTTGATTGAAAGAGGTTGAACTACACAGTAGTACTGTACCTCTCAAAGCAATTTCCTTGCATATTTATTCATATTTTTGTTCCTATATCATATTAACATTTATTTATCTTCTCTGTAATACACAACTTTTTAGGAAAGCAGTACATATATATCTAAAAAAATAGGCACATGATGTAGTTCAAGCCTTGGAAAACAATTAACACATAATAATTTGTGATTTTGAACATGCTTAGATTAGATAAACTTTATTGTCATTGTAAAATACAACAAAATTAGTGCAATCTTGGGACAAAATATTTCCAAACCAAACCATAAAATAAAAACCTTAAAAAATTTAACCATTTAAAATCATAAAAATGAAAATGCAATAAAATCCCCAAACACACCCATGAGGTTCCATTGTGCAATATGGAGGAATAAGAATTTATATAATTAGTTGCACTAAGACATCTCAAACCAGTTGCAAAAGAATCACATCAGAAATTATAAATTTAATAAAATAATAATAATGAAAAAAAATAGCCATGCTACAAGTAGGTATATATGGAAGGTGAGTTTAGATGTTATGTCTATGAATGTAATGCTTGTGTTTTGCTATTGCCACTTTTACGTGAAAGGTATACAGTACATTCTTTGGAGAACTTTTATAACTTGAAACATTAAAAATAAGTTCAAAATATATGTGCATTTATTATATTGATACTGTATTTATATGTGGTATGGCAGCTTTATTAGATTTTTGAATACAGCATGAAGACATCAGTGAAATAAATTACTACCTTTTGATTCATGCCAATCTTCCAATTTTCATCTAATGGTTGATTACTTTTGAACAACAGAATATTTATCCTTTCATGAAGAAGTACATAAATTATTAACTATTGGCAAATGTTAGATTTCTTTCTGGAATTATGACTCTGGATCCTATGTTTATAAGAAGTAAGATTGTTTTGCATAAATTGACGTTTAAAATTTTCTAAAATCTGTGGATATAATCCTGCACAGATCCAAAATAGAAACTGAAAGAATCACAGAACTTTTATCCTTGAGAGATCTTGCTATGACCTTGATGAAAAAAGAAATATCCATCTTTGCATGAGTTTTTTCATTTGCACAAACTGTTTCTCAAGACCAAACATTTAGCTACTACAGCTTAGAACTTTTTAGAAAAATTGTGTTTATCATTTAACAAAACAGATGGCAATACTTTCTGTATGGGAAAAGATATCTTCTGTAACCTGGAAAAATGCAGAAGGTAGCACTCATGTATATGTTGTTCTCCTCATTCTTTTCAGATCCAAATAATTTTTCTAGAAATTTTTAATTAAATTATACATATATTTGTTATGCCGACAGGGTAGACCATTTGCTGGAAAGGTATAAATATTTAAAATAAATGAATCAAATCAGTGCTGCCCTCCCATCACTTGCAATGCTACAGCTGGAAGATCAATTGTAACCTTATGACAAAAATTTAATTATTTTTTAATTATACTGCCTTTTGAGAGCACATTGAAATAATTTTTTTTCTCCTCCAATTTTTTTTATACAGGTGGACAATATTTATCTATTTCTCAAACCAAAGAGAAGTCAGGCCGAGTTGCACGCTTGGTACTCCCGCTTGGCCATTTAGCACGTTCTGAGGATTTGTGCTTATCCTTTAGGCATAAAGTATCTGGGTTAAGCAAACACTCTGGTTTGCTTCAAGTATTTCTAAGAAAGACTGGTATTCATGGACCAGCAATTTGGGGAAGAAACAGAGGTCATGGTTGGAGTCAAACGCATATAACCCTGAAAGGACCTGGCATCAAGAGTGTGAGTACAATTCTGGGATATAAGAAAAAAAAGAACAGGAAGAGAAAGAGAGAGAGTATTTATATTTAGCAGCTAAGTTTTAATACTTCCCTCTACTAATCTGTATATGTGTTACAATTTCTTCAATGAATGTCTTAATTGCTTAATTTTATCAAAATAGTCTCTGCAATACATCTTTTTCTATGAACCATGAGAAAAATTAAATCAGCCAACACCTTAATTAAACCTTAAATTATATTCTCTAATTTATAAACATCTCTTCCCCACTTTCAGTATTGGATTTAAGTCTGCATTGTAGTGTTTTAAGCTTGAAACTTATAAACGTATTTCCTCCTACAGATTCCTCAAAATGTTGCTCTTTCCATGATACCCATTTTTCTTCAGGTTCTCTATAAACTGACTTGAAAACATTGCTTAAATTGTAGTTTCCCAGGTGCTTTGTAAGAAGCTACGATTTTAAAATTTAGAAAACTTCCTCTTTGTGCATAAAATTGGAGGAAGAAGAGAAAGGAGGATGTCATTCATATTCATATTTCAATAACTTGTTGTTCATTAGAACAGCTTCATTTTATTTCAGTACAGTTGAATGGATTTCAGATTTATTCAATCTACTCAGTTTTCTTGCTAGAATATGGCAATCCACCAACAGTTGGCAGTAGTATCTGAGTTCATACTATACCTGAAACCTGGTTGGTTTATATGTTATGTGGGTTTATGGCTTAGCATAATCTTCAGGAACATACAACTGTGGTCTCTTTATGACTGAGCTGACTAAGGCTTATTGTGAGGTGTGATATCAGTCATGGCTGAAGAGAGACAAATATCCTTAAAATTATGGAGCAGGATATATTGCATAGGGTCAATACCATAAATAAGCTCTCTCAGAGCTTTTTCTAAACCTGTATTTTATTATTTGTTTAGTTCTTGGGATTTTAGAGATCTTGATGTCCATAAATCTTGAACATTTATTATAGACAGCTCAGGACATTGATATGAAATTGCTTAAGCTCTGGCCAAGTAGGTGCTCAAGCACAAAAAAAAGTAGAAGAAAAATATAAATCATCAAAATCATATTATTTTGTATTTTGCTTGACAAAATTTATGTATGTCACTATCGGTTAGCCATTTATATTTGCCTATATTTCTTCTCTATAAAATTTTTCTTCTGCTAAGAGTTTTCTTAATACCTGGATTGGTTATCTATTCCAAATTCTCAAATGGCATGTCTAACATAATTTTAAAAATCCACATTAACCTTAATATTGTTGTTTTTGTTCAGTCACACAGTTGTGTCCAACTCTTTGCAACCCCATGGACTGCAGCATGCCAGGTCTCCCTGTCCTGCACTGCCTCCCGGAGTCTGCCCAAGCCCACACCCATCACACCGACTACTATCTATCTATCTCATCCTCTGCCGTCCCCTTCTCCTCTTCCCTTCAATCTTTCCCAGCATCATGGTCTTTCCTAATGAGTCCTCTCTTTGCATTATGTGGCCAAGTACATGAGCTT